>CM076541.1:108431891-108572452 GCA_038429875.1 Poecile montanus
GAAGGGAAGGGAAGGGAAGGGAAGGGAAGGGAAGGGAAGGGAAGGGAAGGGAAGGGAAGGGAAGGTGCGGGAAGGGAAGGGAAGGTGCGGGAAGGGAAGGGAAGGGAAGGTGCGGGAAGGTGCGGGAAGGTGCGGGAAGGTGCGGGAAGGGAAGGGAAGGGAAGGGAAGGGAAGGGAAGGGAAGGGAAGGGAAGGGAAGGGAAGGGAAGGGAAGGGAAGGGAAGGGAAGGGAAGGGAAGGGAAGGGAAGGGAAGGGAAGGGAAGGGAAGGGAAGGGAAGGGAAGGGAAGGGAAGGGAAGGGAAGGGAAGGGAAGGGAAGGGAAGGGAAGGGAAGGGAAGGGAAGGTGCGGGAAGGGAAGGTGCGGGAAGGGAAGGTGCGGGAAGGGAAGGTGCGGGAAGGGAAGGTGCGGGAAGGGAAGGTGCGGGAAGGGAAGGGAAGGTGCGGGAAGGGAAGGGAAGGGAAGGGAAGGGAAGGGAAGGGAAGGGAAGGGAAGGGAAGGGAAGGGAAGGGAAGGGAAGGGAAGGGAAGGGAAGGGAAGGGAAGGGAAGGGAAGGGAAGGGAAGGGAAGGGAAGGGAAGGGAAGGAAGGGAAGGGAAGGGAAGGGAAGGAAGGGAAGGGAAGGGAAGGGAAGGGAAGGGAAGGGAAGGGAAGGGAAGGGAAGGGAAGGGAAGGGAAGGGAAGGGAAGGGAAGGGAAGGGAAGGGAAGGGAAGGGAAGGGAAGGGAAGGGAAGGGAAGGTAAGGTGCGGGAAGGGAAGGTGCGGGAAGGGAAGGTAAGGTGCGGGAAGGGAAGGTGCGGGAAGGGAAGGTGCGGGAAGGGAAGGTGCGGGAAGGGAAGGGAAGGGAAGGGAAGGGAAGGGAAGGGAAGGGAAGGGAAGGGAGGAAGGGAAGGGAAGGGAAGGGAAGGGAAGGGAAGGGAAGGGAAGGGAAGGGAAGGGAAGGGAAGGGAAGGGAAGGGAAGGGAAGGGAAGGGAAGGGAAGGGAAGGGAAGGGAAGGGAAGGGAAGGGAAGGGAAGGGAAGGGAAGGGAAGGGAAGGGAAGGGAAGGGAAGGGAAGGGAAGGGAAGGGAAGGGAAGGGAAGGGAAGGGAAGGGAAGGGAAGGGAAGGGAAGGGAAGGGAAGGGAAGGGAAGGGAAGGGAAGGGAAGGGAAGGGAAGGGAAGGGAAGGGAAGGGAAGGGAAGGGAAGGGAAGGGAAGGGAAGGGAAGGGAAGGGAAGGGAAGGGAAGGGAAGGGAAGGGAAGGGAAGGGAAGGGAAGGGAAGGGAAGGTGCGGGAAGGGAAGGTGCGGGAAGGGAAGGTGCGGGAAGGGAAGGGAAGGGAAGGGAAGGTGCGGGAAGGGAAGGGAAGGGAAGGAAGGGAAGGGAAGGGAAGGGAAGGGAAGGGAAGGGAAGGGAAGGGAAGGGAAGGGAAGGGAAGGGAAGGGAAGGGAAGGGAAGGGAAGGGAAGGGAAGGGAAGGGAAGGGAAGGGAAGGGAAGGGAAGGGAAGGGAAGGGAAGGGAAGGGAAGGGAAGGGAAGGGAAGGGAAGGGAAGGGAAGGGAAGGGAAGGGAAGGGAAGGGAAGGGAAGGGAAGGGAAGGGAAGGGAAGGGAAGGGAAGGGAAGGGAAGGGAAGGGAAGGGAAGGGAAGGGAAGGGAAGGGAAGGGAAGGGAAGGGAAGGTGCGGGAAGGGAAGGGAAGGGAAGGGAAGGTGCGGGAAGGGAAGGGAAGGGAAGGGAAGGGAAGGGAAGGGAAGGGAAGGGAAGGGAAGGGAAGGGAAGGGAAGGGAAGGGAAGGGAAGGGAAGGGAAGGGAAGGGAAGGGAAGGGAAGGGAAGGGAAGGGAAGGGAAGGGAAGGGAAGGGAAGGGAAGGGAAGGGAAGGGAAGGGAAGGGAAGGGAAGGGAAGGGAAGGGAAGGGAAGGGAAGGGAAGGGAAGGGAAGGGAAGGGAAGGGAAGGGAAGGGAAGGGAAGGGAAGGGAAGGGAAGGGAAGGGAAGGGAAGGGAAGGAAGGGAAGGGAAGGGAAGGGAAGGGAAGGGAAGGGAAGGGAAGGGAAGGGAAGGGAAGGTGCGGGAAGGGAAGGTGCGGGAAGGGAAGGTGCGGGAAGGGAAGGGAAGGGAAGGGAAGGGAAGGGAAGGGAAGGGAAGGGAAGGGAAGGGAAGGGAAGGGAAGGGAAGGGAAGGGAAGGGAAGGGAAGGGAAGGGAAGGGAAGGGAAGGAAGGGAAGGGAAGGGAAGGGAAGGGAAGGGAAGGGAAGGGAAGGGAAGGGAAGGGAAGGGAAGGGAAGGAAGGGAAGGGAAGGGAAGGGAAGGGAAGGGAAGGGAAGGGAAGGGAAGGGAAGGGAAGGGAAGGGAAGGGAAGGGAAGGGAAGGGAAGGGAAGGGAAGGGAAGGGAAGGGAAGGGAAGGGAAGGAAGGGAAGGGAAGGGAAGGGAAGGAAGGGAAGGGAAGGGAAGGGAAGGGAAGGGAAGGGAAGGGAAGGGAAGGGAAGGGAAGGGAAGGGAAGGGAAGGGAAGGGAAGGGAAGGGAAGGGAAGGGAAGGGAAGGGAAGGGAAGGGAAGGGAAGGGAAGGGAAGGGAAGGGAAGGGAAGGGAAGGGAAGGGAAGGGAAGGGAAGGGAAGGGAAGGGAAGGGAAGGTGCGGGAAGGGAAGGTGCGGGAAGGGAAGGGAAGGGAAGGGAAGGGAAGGGAAGGGAAGGGAAGGGAAGGGAAGGGAAGGGAAGGGAAGGGAAGGAAGGGAAGGAAGGGAAGGGAAGGAAGGGAAGGGAAGGGAAGGGAAGGAAGGGAAGGGAAGGGAAGGGAAGGGAAGGGAAGGGAAGGGAAGGGAAGGGAAGGGAAGGGAAGGGAAGGGAAGGGAAGGGAAGGGAAGGGAAGGGAAGGGAAGGGAAGGGAAGGGAAGGGAAGGGAAGGGAAGGGAAGGGAAGGAAGGGAAGGGAAGGGAAGGGAAGGGAAGGGAAGGGAAGGGAAGGGAAGGGAAGGGAAGGGAAGGGAAGGGAAGGAAGGGAAGGGAAGGGAAGGGAAGGGAAGGGAAGGGAAGGGAAGGGAAGGGAAGGGAAGGGAAGGGAAGGGAAGGAAGGGAAGGGAAGGGAAGGGAAGGGAAGGGAAGGTGCGGGAAGGGAAGGAAGGAGGGAAGGGAAGGGAAGGGAAGGGAAGGGAAGGGAAGGGAAGGGAAGGGAAGGGAAGGGAAGGGAAGGGAAGGGAAGGGAAGGGAAGGAAGGGAAGGGAAGGGAAGGGAAGGGAAGGGAAGGGAAGGTGCGGGAAGGGAAGGTGCGGGTTGGGAAGGGAAGGGAAGGGAAGGGAGGAAGGGAGGAAGGGAAGGGAAGGGAAGGGAAGGGAAGGAAGGGAAGGGAAGGGAAGGGAAGGGAAGGGAAGGGAAGGGAAGGGAAGGGAAGGGAAGGGAAGGGAAGGGAAGGGAAGGGAAGGGAAGGGAAGGGAAGGGAAGGGAAGGGAAGGGAAGGGAAGGGAAGGGAAGGGAAGGGAAGGGAAGGGAAGGGAAGGGAAGGGAAGGGAAGGAAGGGAAGGAAGGGAAGGGAAGGGAAGGGAAGGGAAGGGAAGGGAAGGAAGGGAAGGGAAGGGAAGGGAAGGGAAGGGAAGGGAAGGGAAGGGAAGGGAAGGGAAGGGAAGGGAAGGGAAGGGAAGGGAAGGGAAGGGAAGGGAAGGGAAGGGAAGGGAAGGGAAGGGAAGGTGCGGGAAGGGAAGGGAAGGGAAGGGAAGGTGCGGGAAGGGAAGGTGCGGGAAGGGAAGGTGCGGAAGGGAAGGTGCGGGAAGGGAAGGTGCGGGAAGGTGCGGGAAGGGAAGGTGCGGGAAGGGAAGGGAAGGTGCGGGAAGGGAAGGTGCGGGAAGGTGCGGGAAGGTGCGGGAAGGGAAGGGAAGGTGCGGGAAGGGAAGGTGCGGGAAGGTGCGGGAAGGTGCGGGAAGGTGCGGGAAGGGAAGGGAAGGGAAGGTGCGGGAAGGGAAGGGAAGGGAAGGTGCGGGAAGGGAAGGTGCGGGAAGGGAAGGGAAGGTGCGGGAAGGGAAGGGAAGGTGCGGGAAGGGAAGGGAAGGTGCGGGAAGGGAAGGGAAGGTGCGGGAAGGGAAGGGAAGGTGCGGGAAGGGAAGGGAAGGGAAGGGAAGGGAAGGGAAGGGAAGGGAAGGGAAGGGAAGGGAAGGGAAGGGAAGGGAAGGGAAGGGAAGGGAAGGGAAGGGAAGGGAAGGGAAGGGAAGGGAAGGGAAGGGAAGGGAAGGGAAGGGAAGGGAAGGGAAGGGAAGGGAAGGGAAGGGAAGGGAAGGGAAGGGAAGGGAAGGGAAGGGAAGGGAAGGGAAGGGAAGGGAAGGGAAGGGAAGGGAAGGGAAGGGAAGGTGCGGGAAGGGAAGGGAAGGTGCGGGAAGGGAAGGGAAGGGAAGGGAAGGGAAGGTGCGGGAAGGGAAGGGAAGGTGCGGGAAGGGAAGGGAAGGTGCGGGAAGGGAAGGGAAGGGAAGGGAAGGGAAGGGAAGGGAAGGGAAGGGAAGGGAAGGGAAGGGAAGGGAAGGGAAGGGAAGGGAAGGGAAGGGAAGGGAAGGGAAGGGAAGGGAAGGGAAGGGAAGGGAAGGGAAGGGAAGGGAAGGGAAGGGAAGGGAAGGGAAGGGAAGGGAAGGGAAGGGAAGGGAAGGGAAGGAAGGGAAGGGAAGGGAAGGGAAGGAAGGGAAGGGAAGGGAAGGGAAGGGAAGGGAAGGGAAGGGAAGGGAAGGGAAGGGAAGGAAGGGAAGGGAAGGGAAGGGAAGGGAAGGGAAGGGAAGGTGCGGGAAGGGAAGGGAAGGGAAGGGAAGGGAAGGGAAGGGAAGGGAAGGGAAGGGAAGGGAAGGGAAGGGAAGGGAAGGGAAGGGAAGGGAAGGGAAGGGAAGGGAAGGGAAGGGAAGGGAAGGGAAGGGAAGGTGCGGGAAGGGAAGGTGCGGGAAGGGAAGGTGCGGGAAGGGAAGGTGCGGGAAGGGAAGGTGCGGGAAGGGAAGGTGCGGGAAGGGAAGGTGCGGGAAGGGAAGGGAAGGGAAGGTGCGGGAAGGGAAGGTGCGGGAAGGGAAGGTGCGGGAAGGGAAGGGAAGGGAAGGGAAGGGAAGGGAAGGTGCGGGAAGGGAAGGTGCGGGAAGGGAAGGTGCGGGAAGGGAAGGTGCGGGAAGGGAAGGTGCGGGAAGGGAAGGGAAGGGAAGGTGCGGGAAGGGAAGGTGCGGGAAGGGAAGGGAAGGGAAGGGAAGGGAAGGGAAGGTGCGGGAAGGTGCGGGAAGGTGCGGGAAGGGAAGGGAAGGGAAGGGAAGGGAAGGGAAGGGAAGGGAAGGGAAGGGAAGGGAAGGGAAGGGAAGGGAAGGGAAGGGAAGGGAAGGGAAGGGAAGGGAAGGGAAGGGAAGGGAAGGGAAGGGAAGGGAAGGGAAGGGAAGGGAAGGGAAGGAAGGGAAGGGAAGGGAAGGTGCGGGAAGGTGCGGGAAGGTGCGGGAAGGTGCGGGAAGGTGCGGGAAGGTGCGGGAAGGTGCGGGAAGGGAAGGGAAGGGAAGGGAAGGGAAGGGAAGGGAAGGGAAGGGAAGGAAGGGAAGGGAAGGGAAGGGAAGGGAAGGGAAGGGAAGGGAAGGGAAGGGAAGGAAGGGAAGGGAAGGGAAGGGAAGGGAAGGGAAGGGAAGGGAAGGGAAGGGAAGGGAAGGGAAGGGAAGGGAAGGGAAGGGAAGGGAAGGGAAGGGAAGGGAAGGGAAGGGAAGGGAAGGGAAGGGAAGGGAAGGGAAGGGAAGGAAGGGAAGGGAAGGGAAGGAGGAAGGGAAGGGAAGGTGCGGGAAGGGAAGGGAAGGGAAGGGAAGGGAAGGGAAGGGAAGGGAAGGTGCGGGAAGGGAAGGGAAGGTGCGGGAAGGGAAGGGAAGGGAAGGGAAGGGAAGGGAAGGGAAGGGAAGGGAAGGGAAGGGAAGGGAAGGGAAGGGAAGGGAAGGGAAGGGAAGGGAAGGGAAGGGAAGGGAAGGGAAGGGAAGGGAAGGGAAGGGAAGGGAAGGGAAGGGAAGGGAAGGAAGGGAAGGGAAGGGAAGGGAAGGGAAGGGAAGGGAAGGTGCGGGAAGGGAAGGTGCGGGAAGGGAAGGTGCGGGAAGGGAAGGGAAGGGAAGGGAAGGGAAGGGAAGGGAAGGGAAGGGAAGGGAAGGGAAGGGAAGGGAAGGGAAGGGAAGGGAAGGGAAGGGAAGGGAAGGGAAGGGAAGGGAAGGGAAGGAAGGGAAGGGAAGGGAAGGGAAGGGAAGGGAAGGGAAGGGAAGGGAAGGGAAGGGAAGGGAAGGGAAGGGAAGGGAAGGGAAGGGAAGGGAAGGGAAGGGAAGGGAAGGGAAGGGAAGGGAAGGGAAAGGGAAGGGAAGGGAAGGGAAGGGAAGGAAGGGAAGGGAAGGGAAGGGAAGGGAAGGGAAGGGAAGGGAAGGGAAGGGAAGGGAAGGGAAGGGAAGGGAAGGGAAGGGAAGGGAAGGGAAGGGAAGGGAAGGAAGGGAAGGGAAGGGAAGGGAAGGGAAGGGAAGGGAAGGGAAGGGAAGGGAAGGGAAGGGAAGGGAAGGGAAGGGAAGGGAAGGGAAGGGAAGGGAAGGGAAGGGAAGGGAAGGGAAGGGAAGGGAAGGAAGGGAAGGGAAGGGAAGGGAAGGGAAGGGAAGGGAAGGGAAGGGAAGGGAAGGGAAGGGAAGGGAAGGGAAGGGAAGGGAAGGGAAGGGAAGGGAAGGGAAGGGAAGGTGCGGGAAGGTGCGGGAAGGTGCGGGAAGGGAAGGGAAGGGAAGGGAAGGGAAGGTGCGGGAAGGGAAGGGAAGGGAAGGGAAGGGAAGGTGCGGGAAGGGAAGGGAAGGGAAGGGAAGGGAAGGGAAGGGAAGGGAAGGGAAGGGAAGGGAAGGGAAGGGAAGGGAAGGGAAGGGAAGGGAAGGGAAGGGAAGGGAAGGGAAGGGAAGGGAAGGGAAGGGAAGGGAAGGGAAGGGAAGGGAAGGGAAGGGAAGGGAAGGGAAGGGAAGGGAAGGGAAGGGAAGGGAAGGGAAGGGAAGGGAAGGGAAGGGAAGGGAAGGGAAGGGAAGGGAAGGGAAGGGAAGGGAAGGGAAGGGAAGGGAAGGGAAGGGAAGGAAGGGAAGGGAAGGGAAGGGAAGGGAAGGGAAGGGAAGGGAAGGGAAGGGAAGGGAAGGGAAGGGAAGGGAAGGGAAGGGAAGGGAAGGGAAGGGAAGGGAAGGGAAGGGAAGGGAAGGGAAGGGAAGGGAAGGGAAGGGAAGGGAAGGGAAGGGAAGGGAAGGGAAGGTGCGGAAGGGAAGGGAAGGAAGGGAAGGGAAGGGAAGGGAAGGGAAGGGAAGGGAAGGGAAGGGAAGGGAAGGGAAGGGAAGGGAAGGGAAGGGAAGGGAAGGGAGGGAAGGGAAGGGAAGGGAAGGGAAGGGAAGGGAAGGGAAGGGAAGGAAGGGAAGGGAAGGGAAGGGAAGGGAAGGGAAGGGAAGGGAAGGGAAGGGAAGGGAAGGGAAGGGAAGGGAAGGGAAGGGAAGGGAAGGGAAGGGAAGGGAAGGGGAAGGGAAGGGAAGGGAAGGGAAGGGAAGGGAAGGGAAGGGAAGGGAAGGGAAGGGAAGGGAAGGGAAGGGAAGGGAAGGGAAGGGAAGGGAAGGGAAGGGAAGGGAAGGGAAGGGAAGGGAAGGGAAGGGAAGGGAAGGGAAGGTGCGGGAAGGGAAGGTGCGGGAAGGGAAGGTGCGGGAAGGGAAGGTGCGGGAAGGGAAGGTGCGGGAAGGGAAGGTGCGGGAAGGGAAGGTGCGGGAAGGGAAGGGAAGGGAAGGTGCGGGAAGGGAAGGTGCGGGAAGGGAAGGGAAGGGAAGGGAAGGGAAGGAAGGGAAGGGAAGGGAAGGGAAGGGAAGGGAAGGGAAGGGAAGGGAAGGGAAGGGAAGGGAAGGGAAGGGAAGGGAAGGTGCGGGAAGGAAGGGAAGGGAAGGGAAGGGAAGGGAAGGGAAGGGAAGGGAAGGGAAGGGAAGGGAAGGGAAGGGAAGGGAAGGGAAGGGAAGGGAAGGGAAGGGAAGGGAAGGGAAGGGAAGGGAAGGGAAGGTAAGGTGCGGGAAGGGAAGGGAAGGGAAGGTGCGGGAAGGTGCGGGAAGGGAAGGGAAGGGAAGGGAAGGGAAGGGAAGGGAAGGGAAGGGAAGGGAAGGGAAGGGAAGGGAAGGGAAGGGAAGGGAAGGGAAGGAAGGGAAGGGAAGGGAAGGGAAGGGAAGGGAAGGGAAGGGAAGGGAAGGGAAGGGAAGGGAAGGGAAGGGAAGGGAAGGGAAGGAAGGGAAGGGAAGGGAAGGGAAGGGAAGGGAAGGGAAGGGAAGGGAAGGGAAGGGAAGGGAAGGGAAGGGAAGGGAAGGGAAGGGAAGGGAAGGGAAGGGAAGGAAGGGAAGGGAAGGGAAGGGAAGGGAAGGGAAGGGAAGGGAAGGGAAGGGAAGGGAAGGGAAGGGAAGGGAAGGGAAGGGAAGGGAAGGGAAGGGAAGGGAAGGGAAGGGAAGGGAAGGGAAGGGAAGGGAAGGGAAGGGAAGGGAAGGGAAGGGAAGGGAAGGGAAGGGAAGGGAAGGGAAGGGAAGGGAAGGGAAGGGAAGGGAAGGGAAGGGAAGGGAAGGGAAGGGAAGGGAAGGGAAGGGAAGGGAAGGTGCGGGAAGGGAAGGGAAGGGAAGGGAAGGTGCGGGAAGGGAAGGGAAGGGAAGGGAAGGGAAGGGAAGGGAAGGGAAGGGAAGGGAAGGGAAGGGAAGGGAAGGTGCGGGAAGGGAAGGGAAGGGAAGGGAAGGTGCGGGAAGGGAAGGGAAGGGAAGGGAAGGGAAGGGAAGGGAAGGGAAGGAAGGGAAGGGAAGGGAAGGGAAGGGAAGGGAAGGGAAGGGAAGGGAAGGGAAGGGAAGGGAAGGGAAGGGAAGGGAAGGGAAGGGAAGGGAAGGGAAGGAAGGGAAGGGAAGGGAAGGGAAGGGAAGGAAGGGAAGGGAAGGGAAGGGAAGGGAAGGGAAGGGAAGGGAAGGGAAGGGAAGGGAAGGGAAGGGAAGGGAAGGGAAGGGAAGGGAAGGGAAGGGAAGGGAAGGGAAGGGAAGGGAAGGGAAGGGAAGGAAGGGAAGGGAAGGGAAGGGAAGGGAAGGGAAGGGAAGGGAAGGGAAGGGAAGGGAAGGGAAGGGAAGGGAAGGGAAGGGAAGGGAAGGGAAGGGAAGGTGCGGGAAGGGAAGGTGCGGGAAGGGAAGGTGCGGGAAGGTGCGGGAAGGTGCGGGAAGGTGCGGGAAGGTGCGGGAAGGGAAGGGAAGGGAAGGTGCGGGAAGGGAAGGGAAGGGAAGGTGCGGGAAGGGAAGGGAAGGGAAGGGAAGGGAAGGGAAGGGAAGGGAAGGGAAGGGAAGGGAAGGGAAGGGAAGGGAAGGGAAGGGAAGGGAAGGGAAGGGAAGGGAAGGGAAGGAAGGGAAGGGAAGGGAAGGGAAGGGAAGGGAAGGGAAGGGAAGGGAAGGGAAGGGAAGGGAAGGAAGGGAAGGGAAGGGAAGGGAAGGGAAGGGAAGGGAAGGGAAGGGAAGGGAAGGAAGGGAAGGGAAGGGAAGGGAAGGGAAGGGAAGGGAAGGGAAGGGAAGGGGCGGGAAGGGAAGGGAAGGGAAGGGAAGGGAAGGGAAGGGAAGGGAAGGGAAGGGAAGGGAAGGGAAGGGAAGGGAAGGGAAGGGAAGGGAAGGGAAGGGAAGGAAGGGAAGGGAAGGGAAGGGAAGGGAAGGGAAGGGAAGGGAAGGGAAGGAAGGGAAGGGAAGGGAAGGGAAGGGAAGGGAAGGGAAGGGAAGGGAAGGGAAGGGAAGGGAAGGGAAGGGAAGGGAAGGGAAGGGAAGGGAAGGGAAGGGAAGGGAAGGGAAGGGAAGGGAAGGGAAGGGAAGGGAAGGGAAGGGAAGGGAAGGGAAGGGAAGGGAAGGGAAGGGAAGGGAAGGGAAGGGAAGGGAAGGGAAGGGAAGGGAAGGGAAGGGAAGGGAAGGGAAGGAAGGGAAGGGAAGGGAAGGGAAGGGAAGGGAAGGGAAGGGAAGGGAAGGGAAGGGAAGGGAAGGGAAGGGAAGGGAAGGGAAGGGAAGGGAAGGGAAGGGAAGGGAAGGGAAGGGAAGGAAGGGAAGGGAAGGGAAGGGAAGGGAAGGGAAGGGAAGGGAAGGGAAGGGAAGGGAAGGGAAGGTGCGGGAAGGGAAGGTGCGGGAAGGGAAGGGAAGGGAAGGTGCGGGAAGGGAAGGTGCGGGAAGGGAAGGGAAGGGAAGGGAAGGGAAGGGAAGGGAAGGGAAGGGAAGGGAAGGTGCGGGAAGGGAAGGGAAGGGAAGGGAAGGGAAGGGAAGGGAAGGGAAGGGAAGGGAAGGGAAGGGAAGGGAAGGTGCGGGAAGGGAAGGGAAGGGAAGGGAAGGGAAGGGAAGGGAAGGGAAGGGAAGGGAAGGGAAGGGAAGGGAAGGGAAGGGAAGGGAAGGGAAGGGAAGGGAAGGGAAGGGAAGGGAAGGGAAGGGAAGGGAAGGGAAGGGAAGGGAAGGGAAGGGAAGGGAAGGGAAGGGAAGGGAAGGGAAGGGAAGGGAAGGGAAGGGAAGGGAAGGGAAGGGAAGGGAAGGGAAGGGAAGGGAAGGGAAGGGAAGGTGCGGGAAGGGAAGGGAAGGTGCGGGAAGGGAAGGGAAGGTGCGGGAAGGGAAGGGAAGGGAAGGGAAGGGAAGGTGCGGGAAGGGAAGGGAAGGGAAGGGAAGGGAAGGGAAGGGAAGGGAAGGAAGGGAAGGGAAGGGAAGGGAAGGGAAGGGAAGGGAAGGGAAGGGAAGGGAAGGGAAGGGAAGGGAAGGGAAGGGAAGGAAGGGAAGGGAAGGGAAGGGAAGGAAGGGAAGGGAAGGGAAGGGAAGGGAAGGGAAGGGAAGGGAAGGGAAGGGAAGGGAAGGGAAGGGAAGGGAAGGGAAGGGAAGGGAAGGGAAGGGAAGGGAAGGGAAGGGAAGGGAAGGGAAGGGAAGGGAAGGGAAGGGAAGGGAAGGGAAGGGAAGGGAAGGGAAGGGAAGGGAAGGGAAGGGAAGGGAAGGGAAGGGAAGGGAAGGGAAGGGAAGGGAAGGGAAGGGAAGGGAAGGGAAGGGAAGGGAAGGGAAGGGAAGGTGCGGGAAGGGAAGGTGCGGGAAGGGAAGGGAAGGGAAGGGAAGGGAAGGGAAGGGAAGGGAAGGGAAGGGAAGGGAAGGGAAGGGAAGGGAAGGGAAGGTGCGGGAAGGGAAGGGAAGGTGCGGGAAGGTGCGGGAAGGTGCGGGAAGGGAAGGGAAGGGAAGGGAAGGGAAGGGAAGGGAAGGGAAGGGAAGGGAAGGGAAGGGAAGGGAAGGGAAGGGAAGGGAAGGGAAGGGAAGGGAAGGGAAGGGAAGGGAAGGGAAGGAAGGGAAGGGAAGGGAAGGGAAGGAAGGGAAGGGAAGGGAAGGGAAGGGAAGGGAAGGGAAGGGAAGGGAAGGGAAGGGAAGGGAAGGGAAGGGAAGGGAAGGGAAGGGAAGGGAAGGGAAGGGAAGGGAAGGGAAGGGAAGGGAAGGGAAGGGAAGGGAAGGGAAGGGAAGGGAAGGGAAGGAAGGGAAGGGAAGGGAAGGGAAGGGAAGGGAAGGGAAGGGAAGGGAAGGGAAGGTGCGGGAAGGGAAGGGAAGGGAAGGGAAGGAAGGGAAGGGAAGGGAAGGGAAGGGAAGGGAAGGGAAGGGAAGGAAGGAAGGGAAGGAAGGGAAGGGAAGGGAAGGGAAGGGAAGGGAAGGGAAGGGAAGGGAAGGGAAGGGAAGGAAGGGAAGGGAAGGGAAGGGAAGGGAAGGGAAGGGAAGGGAAGGGAAGGGAAGGGAAGGGAAGGGAAGGGAAGGGAAGGGAAGGGAAGGGAAGGAAGGGAAGGGAAGGGAAGGGAAGGGAAGGGAAGGGAAGGGAAGGGAAGGGAAGGGAAGGGAAGGGAAGGGAAGGGAAGGAAGGGAAGGGAAGGGAAGGGAAGGGAAGGGGAAGGGAAGGGAAGGGAAGGGAAGGGAAGGGAAGGGAAGGGAAGGGAAGGGAAGGGAAGGGAAGGGAAGGGAAGGGAAGGGAAGGGAAGGGAAGGGAAGGGAAGGGAAGGGAAGGGAAGGGAAGGGAAGGGAAGGGAAGGGAAGGGAAGGGAAGGGAAGGGAAGGTGCGGGAAGGTGCGGGAAGGTGCGGGAAGGGAAGGGAAGGGAAGGGAAGGGAAGGGAAGGGAAGGGAAGGGAAGGGAAGGGAAGGGAAGGGAAGGGAAGGGAAGGTGCGGGAAGGGAAGGGAAGGGAAGGTGCGGGAAGGGAAGGGAAGGGAAGGTGCGGGAAGGGAAGGGAAGGTGCGGGAAGGGAAGGTGCGGGAAGGGAAGGTGCGGGAAGGGAAGGGAAGGGAAGGGAAGGGAAGGGAAGGGAAGGTGCGGGAAGGGAAGGGAAGGGAAGGGAAGGGAAGGAAGGGAAGGGAAGGGAAGGGAAGGGAAGGGAAGGGAAGGGAAGGGAAGGGAAGGGAAGGGAAGGGAAGGGAAGGGAAGGGAAGGGAAGGGAAGGGAAGGGAAGGGAAGGGAAGGGAAGGGAAGGGAAGGGAAGGAAGGGAAGGGAAGGGAAGGGAAGGGAAGGGAAGGGAAGGGAAGGGAAGGGAAGGGAAGGGAAGGAAGGGAAGGGAAGGGAAGGGAAGGGAAGGGAAGGGAAGGGAAGGGAAGGGAAGGGAAGGGAAGGGAAGGGAAGGGAAGGGAAGGGAAGGGAAGGGAAGGGAAGGGAAGGGAAGGAAGGGAAGGGAAGGGAAGGGAAGGGAAGGGAAGGGAAGGGAAGGGAAGGGAAGGGAAGGGAAGGGAAGGGAAGGGAAGGGAAGGGAAGGGAAGGGAAGGGAAGGGAAGGGAAGGGAAGGGAAGGGAAGGGAAGGGAAGGGAAGGGAAGGGAAGGGAAGGGAAGGGAAGGGAAGGAGGGAAGGGAAGGGAAGGGAAGGGAAGGGAAGGGAAGGGAAGGGAAGGGAAGGGAAGGGAAGGAAGGGAAGGGAAGGGAAGGAAGGGAAGGGAAGGGAAGCCTTTTTGTCTGTTCATTCCTTTGTTTTCTTGGCCTATGAAAATTATTTGTAAAGTTACTTAATTTCAAAAGCCATGAGAAATTTTCAGGTAATGGAAAAATATTGTTATTCTCAGGGTGTATTATCAGTAACTTGAAAAATAAACGAGGAATTCTTTTAAATACTATCTATACCCCAGGAATTTTATATTATCAGTTTTAAATATATTTATTTTTTTTTTCCCTATTCTCATCTCTATTAATGTCGTTCATCTGTTCATTTGCTTAATACTGTCTAACAATGTTATTTACATGGCTAATGTCTATATTTTTACATATATTATACTATTTGTTCTCTTTCTTAACTTTCCCTGTGTTCATGAAGTAGGAGAGAATAATTAGAAAGGGAAACTCTTGTTTCATTGGATGCAGTGTTTAGTATTTAAAGTGCTGCTCTAGATACTTGCAAAAAGTTCTACAGCCTCCTATTTCTAAAATAATTTCCGTACAAAGAAAATACGCTGGAGGATAGTGAATTTTTTTTCTTTCCATTGGAAATGCTTTTATATTTAGTGTGAAAGATCCCACGTAGTTTGCCTCTTCTTCTTTTATTTACCACCTAAAACTAATGATGGCCTGAGACATTGTAATTCTTTCAGACAGGACTCTAGCTTTCCATATCGTGCTGGCTTTGAGATTCAATGAGTAAAATGACACCTGTCTTCACCATAAAAATATCTGATGGGTTTTGTGACCTATTGCATCTTCCCAGGTCAAATCTGAGATGGTCTTCACATTCCTTGAGCTACAAAGAGAAAAGCATCTCAACTCCTGCCATTCTGCAACAGCAGGCAAATGAGCCTTAGGACAGGGGAAGATGGGAAGAAAAATGGGAGGCATTCATGTAAGCAATCCTTAAGAAAACAGCTTTTCTTTTACTATTGTCATATGGACAATGAAGGAAACTCTCAAATTGTTTGATAATTGTCCCACTTTTTCCTTTTATACTGTAAGCAGCTACACATGGGTATTTACTTTTAGTGTCAGTGCGGGGCAAGAAGAACTGCAAGGCTCAGTTTTCTCTTATTTGTTGTTTTTCACTGCCAAGGTGAGGCATTTCAAAGTGTGGAAGAGTGGGAGCTATTAAAAAAATTCTTCATCAGGTAGCGGTCTGTCTAAACTTCTGGTAAAGCTATTAAATGCGGTGGTGTTAAATTAATTAGACAAATCTAGGATTAATAGGTGGGAACACTATGGCAAATTATTATAGCACATGTTAAAGATCATTAATATCATTAATTTTAAGTATTATTCAAAGTGCTCTGTTGAACAACACCTTTCAGATATCTGCTGCAAGGAGTGCTCTAAAAACTGTGACAGAAAAAGCACAACAAAATTCAGACTGAGATTCTTAGTAAATGGGTTGCTTGCAAAATGGTTGTCGGAGTCAGTGAAACAAAAAAAATTGCCCAGCAGATTATTTATGAGAGGGATGATGGATTTGTCTTTAGAAACACACTGTGGGTCTTCTGGCAAATAAAACTAGCACTGAGAGATAAAAGAGACGATGGGATGGATTCCACTAATTGGTTAATGGAAAAAGATATTTGTCTTTACAAACAAACTGTATATTTGTTGATAAATTAAATTGGATACTAAAAGATGAAAGAGATAATGGAGAAACACCATAAATTCCTAACAATTAAAAAGAGGGAGGGTTATACATTAGAGGGGAGTGTTAGGCATTCTTGGAAGTCTGTACTTCTCAAATACCTCAGCCAATGGGGAGAGAAAAACATGTGACTGGGAAATTAGGATAAAAAGAAAACTCCTTCCACTAAAATTTGAGAGAACCCAGAGGAATGAGCCTCTCCCTTTTTTTGAATAAAGTAAAAGGACTCTTTTGTCTCCTTTTTGGATATAAACCTCAGCTGTTTGTTGTTTAATTTTCCTGACAGTTATAGCTCTCAGGTATTTCCTTACCTCTCAATGACACATTAATTCTCCAAATGACAAAATAATCCTATCCGTTCATGAATCAGCTCCTGAATTGACAATGGTTTCATCACGGTTATTAAGAAAGAAACAAAACCTGAATTTGCTCACATTAGTGGGCTAACATGAAAACAAACAAGGTGGGAACTTTTCTGTGAGTAGACCAGTTCATTCTGAGCTGGTCATCCATCTGTTGATGACCATGAAAGATGGATTAAACTGGGAAGGCAGCAAAAGCTTTAGAATCCTGATTTAAGTTCACTGTCTCAATTTTGTTAGCCCCCTCAGATATAGTAGACACTTTGCATCTTGCTAGTGAAGTAGAGCGACTGGCTATGCTACTAAGCTTTTGTTACAAGTAATTCAAAGATTTGAAGCATATTGCAGAAAATTTAAACTTTAAACATATGGTCTGCCTAAAAAGAAAAAAGGTGACTATAAGACTGTTCACTGTACTATATGTAATGTTAATCACACCACTGGTTCACATCCTATAAAAATTCAAATTAACAACCTCCCACCACAACTGATTTACATTTTGCAATGTTCTACTGGACTTTCTTCTTGGGAAGAAGCAGCGACAGAACAGGTTCAAGTGTGTGGCTTCCCCATGACATTAAATTTGCAATAAATTTTTTGTACGAATTTGAGAGAGGATTGGAGGTCACCTATTGTATTTAAACTAGAAGCAGTGCCAAATGCATTCAGTTCCTAGATAGTTGAAAGTGAACATTTTCAGAGGACTCACACTTTGGAGTGAACCAGAACTGGAGTTAGCTCATTTGGGGTTTCTATTATTGGAATGATTCTACCAGCAATTATAAGCATAGCCCTCCTTAGACATTTAGGTAATTTAATATTATTTAATGTTTCTAAAATAGGAATTGGGTTATAAAGCATATAATTTATGGGTAATATATTCCATTATTAAATTTCCCCAAAGAATCTGATCATGGTAAAGTACTGCATGTATGCAGTACTACTGTGTACATTACACTTAGAACTTTATTTGCAGAGGATGCCATCATAGTAAGTTATCTTACCTGTGTTTACCTTTGGAATCATTGATCTGTCCCAGCTTCAAAGGACTTCTCCTAACTAAACAATTCTATGATTTCTAGCTCATGGAATTTTCCCAACTTAATCATAGTCAGCTATGGGACGTATCACAAAGATCAAGATCATTTTCCCCACTACTACATGAATTTTTGTTATATGCAGTGGTCCAGATTATATAGAAAAATATGCTTGAGATATGTTTCTGTGAGCACATTTGTGCAGATGGTTATGTTTTAGCCTTCCTTTGTTAGAAAAACAAACCTGATAAAAAATGTTGGTTTTTTTTGCCAAAGCTCCATGAAGAGGAATGCCTTGCTCTCTGAAGACCATAATTCATCTCTTACCTTAGTTGTCTTTTACATTATGATCTCTTGATCACACTCTAATTCTGCTAGCCTCACTTTCTTTTTTCCTTTTTCCACCCCCAGAGACATTTAAAGAATCACTTTGCGTATAAGTAAATTGTTCCTGACCGGGCAAAATTCCCCGGGTATCTCTGACCCAATCTCTCTGACCCAATACTGTTTCTCTGGAGTTTCCTTCGGAAATATTTTTCAGAGGGCTGTCTCATATGTAGGAGGTCATAGTGACTGGAGGTTGTTTGGGTTTGGCTGTTCTTCCTTTTGTTCCATCTCACTTATGGAATTTTTTGCCCATTAGTTCAGGGAAACCTGATTGATGGTACTTGGTGGGTGAGAAGCGCAGGGAGTTTGTCTGGGCCCAGGAGGAGGGCAGGGACAGCAGGGGGCTGGCTTGTTTCTTGGGCTGGAGAGGGAGATGCTCTCGGAGCTGTGGCGGCTTGGAAAAGGGAATTTGCCATAACCCAGATGGAGCTGCTGCTGCTTCTTCTTTGCCTGTGGGCCTCGCAGCCCCTGACCTGCCGGGACGTGCTGGCAGTGCCAGCCACCGCCGCGGAGCTGCTGCTGCACCTCAGCCACTGGGCCGGCACCTCTGTTCATTCCTGCTTTTGCAGCTGGGTGGGTGTTCCTCAGAGCCCTGGTGGGCTACCGGGATCAACTGCCTGCTGGGGCTTTGTGAACTAAAGCCTCCTTTCCATCCTTTACCGTCTCAGCTGAAAGGGCTGTCACGAGGTCCCTGGTTCTGTTTGGTTGGCAACGCTGTAGTTAGCATTGTTTGTTTGCCTTGCTGTACATACTGGTCAAGAGCTGTTCTTCCTATCCCCAGATGTTTATCTGAGAGCCACTTAATCTCAAAATTCAAAATTATAATAATTCGGAGGTAGGGGGTCTACAGAGGTCAAAATTGACCTCTGAATGAAAGTGGCTGCTGAGTAAGACTGAAGTTCTTTGCTTCTCTTAGTTAGTTCTCATTATACAGATGATTTTGAAACATTTGCACTCTTACTTACAAATGCAAAGATTAAGTTAAATATACTGTTTGAGATATTTTTCTTGTAGGTTAAATGCTTTTCTTGAAAGTGTCTTTGTTTCACATTAATCTTTTTGATTAAGTCCAGGCAGTATACAGAAATGTGGCTTGGGTCCTCCATTTTTCACATACTGTACTTTTAGAGTTCGTAAATTTCTGTAACAACTCATTACTTAAAATGTAACTCCTTTCAGTTTTTATACAGCAGATACCATTCCAGGATATCTTGCAATTTCATATTGCTTCTAACACAATTAGAGGAACTTTTAACATAATGGTAAAATAGCTGTTTACCCAAAATTACCTCTAAAATGGTTTTAGTATTATGGAGCTTTTTATTGAGGACAACATCATCAAAATGCCTTTATATTATTGATTTTAACTACAGAGCATGCAGATATTCTCTCTCAGCAAGGAGGGAAGAGCTGGTACCCATCCTGTGTGCAGACTGTGCTCTGGTAGATGTGTTTGCAGGACCTTGTTAATCAAACAATTTTTTTATCATGAAAGCAGAAGCAGCTGTGGATAGTTAGACAAAGTGGTATTGGGACTCACCAGAGGCCAATTGGGAGCAGAGTGACACCAAGATAAGCAGACAGTGACACTTTATTTAATAGAAACCTAGGACAGTCTTGGTTGGACCTGCATGCGATGGGCAGGGACACTTTCCATTAGACCAGGTTGCCTAAAGCCTTGTTCAGCTTCGTCTTGAACTCTTACAGGGTTGTGGAATCCACAGCTTTTCTGAGAAACTTGTGCCACTGCTTCACCATGCTCACAGAGAGGAATTTCTTTCTAACATCTAATATAATCCTGCCCTTTTTCATTTTAAAAACATTCCCCCGTGTCCTATCACTCCATGCCCTTCCCAAAAACCCCTCTCCAGCTCCCTCATTACACTGTTAGTTACAGGAAGGTGCTCTGAGTTCTCTCCAGAACCTTTTGTTCCCCAGGATGAACATGCCCTGTCAGCCTTTCCTCACAGGAGATTTGCTCCAGCTCTCGTGACCTGCTCTGGGCCTGATCCAACAAGGTGATGTCCTTCTTATTCTGGGGGCCCAAGGAATGGATTCATCTGAGAGTTCTTCCTTCCCTCAAGCTGCTTTGGCCACAAGTCTTTGGTTGCAGCTAAGGACAGAGGCTTTCTAATCTGGGAGCTCACATATTGAGCTTCTCATCGACTAACAATTCCAAATCCTTCGTAGTGCTGATATTAACTAATTCCCTTCCTAGCCTGTAATTTGTACTTGAGATTGCCTTGACACAAGGACATGACTTTGCACTTGCCTAGTAAAACTACATAAGGTTTTCTTATAAACTTTGTAGAACTATAATAGCTTCAGAGAATGCACTTTGCAACTTCATTGAAAGGATGTTAGGAAGGCAGACACACAGATACACACGTGCAGATATGATTGCCTGCCTCTTAACCTGTGAAAATATGAGCTTGGTCTCTTTAGACAAGGAGGTAAGAAAGAAAACTGAAACTAACCTCATCTCATGTATCTCTTTTGCCCATTGTCTATTTCATCTGCATGGCCAAATTGCCTTTTTTGTTGTTTTTTTCTCACTTGTATGTTTGCACACTGGTTTGAGTTTTATTACTCCATTTAAAAGGTCATACAAGTATTTAGAATTAGTGGCTTCAAATACAATCATAAATTCTAGGAATTTAAAAGTTAAAAGCAAGAATTTACATATTCTGCAGTGCCTAACCAAGTCTGGGTATGGTCTTATTCAGAGAAACGTCATGTTCATGCCTTGTACTAAATCGTCCTGTCCATGTAGTTTTAAACATGTTGAAGGGGTGGGATATTGCTTTTTGCTTACCAGCCTATGGTTCCTTGTTTGGTTTCCAAAAGAGTGCTGGTCAGTGTTGGAACTACTAACACAGACTTTTGTGTGTGTTCCTCTCCCAGTTAAGACAATTGGGAGAGGGATAATTAAAGACAGCAGACGGGCTGGGACATGAAAATTAGCTTGTTTTCTCTGTCACTTAAAGTGGGTATAAGGCTACACATCTGCCTACCATCAGCTTCAGTCAAGGTTTATCAGGAATGGAGAAAGAAACTTGCCTGCTGCCAACGTCCTTAGTTCCTTCTGGGTATAACAAGATTACTAGGATTAGCCTACAATTATGTTCCAAGAAAAGATAGAAAGCGTATTCCCTCATTGGTTATTATAGTTGCTTCCTTCTGAAGTTCCTTTGTCTATTTTCACTGCTTCTGCCAGTAGGGAAGACTCAGACAGATGGCAAATTTCTGTCTTTTTAATAAGGAATACGTGTGTGTGGCAAACCAAGCCTCACCTTAGCATCACACAGTGACATCCAAAGAGATGTTCTTAAGACAATCATCATCAATGAAAATTAAAGGAGGATCATTTACAAGTTTTCTAAAGATTTTTTTTTTCATATGCTCTTCTTAATTTGCCATTTAACAGTTGCATCTCAAGTGAGAAAAAAACAACAAAAAAGGCAATTTGGCCATGCAGATGAAATAGACAATGGGCAAAAGAGATACATGAGATGAGGTTAGTTTCAGTTTTCTTTCTTACCTCCTTGTCTAAAGAGCTTTTTTAATCCTCTTTATGAGTAGATAGTACTTTGGAAGAGGGCAAAAGTTCAGGACAGTTTCCATTTTTGATGGAAAGAAAATAGTGCATCCTGACTTACCAGATGTGAAATATTTAATCATTAAAACATCCACTGTCTGGCAGAAAAGTACTTGTCAAATTACAGTTAATAACTTTTTGATTAAAAAAAAGCTTACATTTTTAACAAGCAAATACTTCAAGTGCTAAATTTTTAATTGGATAAATTAATTGCATCAGCTCTTGGGTATGTTCCTATTCAGGCCAGGAGTTGAACTTGATGATCCCTGTGGATCCTTTCCAACTCAACTTATTCAGTGATTTGGTGGTTAATGTGAATTATGTTACATTAAACAATTTTAATGTTAATAATTATGTTAAATTTGTCATAAGTTAAAATTAAATACAGAAAATTATGTCACTTTTATTATGAATAATAAAGAATTACTGGTTTTATACAAACTAGGAAGTAGAAATATAAATTTCAGTGTGGTCAGCACGTTAGAGATGAATCTTAGTTTTTAAAGAGATACACTGAACCTCTAGACATATGAAACCTTAATGCCTGCTTGTTTAAACTTGACTTAATGCAACAAATCAAGTAATTTCTTTCCATAAGACAATTGTTAGTTCTTGCAGATTCTCTATTATTTCCTACATGTTTTTGTATACACAGCTATAGAGTAAGTCTGCGGCATTGTTACATTTTTTTATGCACGCTTGTATTCTTTCTCTTTCATATGCAAATACAAAAGCATGCACTCTGTATATCTCAGAAATGGCTCTTCTTTAATCTCTGTTTTATGCAGCAGTAATGTGGTCTTCTTCAGTCCAATTTTATGGATTCTAGTATTCTTTGAATCCTCACTCCTCAGTTTTCAGCAGTTGGAGCAATTTTTAGGATCTTTTTAGATTACCTGTGAATTCCCCCTCTCTTTTTTTATGTCATTGTGGAAATTTTCCACTTGACATGGACTTTTTACTTTTGACATGGGATAAATAAAGATGCCATAAGATAATCTGAAGTTCCCAATAAATTTCAAACTGTAAGAGGAAAACCATGCATCTATTGTTTCAAAAGGCTGGCAAATAAGTTAGCATTTTTTGGCAAATTTTGGCCCTATCCATCTTGGCGGCAACTATACGAAAGTTAATGTGTTTTTCTGTCAACCCAGGACAACTGCCTGTGTTGTTGAAACTGGGAAGTTTCGGAAACAAAATTACATTAAAGTATTGGAAGTAGATACTTCCACACTGAAAGTAGATACTGAGTCAGGAAAATGTTGAGTAACGTGTGATAGCAGTTTTTTTAAGTGTTTTTATTATCTAATTATCTTAAAAGTTGTTTTGCCTTATATTGTTTCCCTATTTGATAATCTCTGTCTTGGAGACCCATTAGATAATATGTTGTAGTATAACTAAAGAAAGGAAAAGAATGAGCAAAGAAAACATTAGACAAATGACTCTAAGAATGATTCCGGCTTTCTCTGAATTCCATGAAATGCTTATTCACTTGATGTAAAACAAACATATTTAATTTGCACGTATTTTTTATCAAAATATATCTTTATGCATGCATTCCCATTTCTGGGAATGAAAACTCTTTTGCTAGAACCCCAAGTTTTATACTAGCTTTACTCGTCGTGGAAGGCCCACTTAAGACTGCTAACATATAAAGTCTTGCCTGCTGTATGTTACAAGGCTACATTTTTTTTTGGGGGTCCCTATGACTAAACACCTTGAATAAATTCTTTCAATTTGTGTCATCAGAGAATTTGTCCTTTTTCTAAGTGAAATTATAACCATCGGAATACGCAGAAGATTCTTTTCTTTCTACTAACTCAAGCTAGTTAGTTAGTTAGTTGTGTATCGTTGCAGAGCAAGTTAGCAGTAAGCAATAAAGCACTGCAAAATTTAGGTAATATATGAGAACTGTTTCTTTGGGCAGCAACGTTCACACTAGTACTAACAATTTAGAAGAATGTGGTGTTATCTTGTGTGTGTATGTATGATTTTGAATGGGTCTTTTCAGGGTTTCCATTATCATTCATAAGTAATGATTTTCAAGGTTTGTATTTCAATATTTGTAAATCTCATCTTGCTGAAATGAAGCATCTCAGATTTGAACCCATTCTGTTCTATTCCTTTTGGTTTTGCTCTTTGATTTGTTTTGGTTTTTTAATGACTGGAGATGTACCAGTAGGGCAGTAAGCCAGCTTCTCAGGAAGCAGCTATCTGGAATCATTTTACAGACCAAGAAGGGAAAAATAATATTATTACTAAAATATTATTAGTCTTGAGAGTGATAGACCTAACTGGGCTTTTGAGCAGAATAATGTGATTGTAGTCTTGAAAGCACATCCTCTTTTGTAATAGACATCTTTGGTTTAGAGTCAAAGATGAAGATCTTCTTCATTTGAATTCCAGTCCCATTCATGTTCTCTGCTGGCCTCCTGAATTTCCCACATTCCCATCATTCCCAGCCTCTCCATTCAACCAAATGCCTGTTCTCCAGATCCCAAACACCATTGCTCCTGTAACACGTAGCTTCCAAAAACCACCAAAACCCCAAAACATATGCCTCTACCACCAGGGCTATCATCCTGTTCGCAATACTTGTCTGGAGGATGTGTTCAGCCAATTTTTATAACTCCTTCCTTCCTGCCTGCCTTCCCCCCCAGATTTTTAAACCTGCATTGCGCCCTCCAGCTTCCAGTAAGCAGTATGCGTTTGGCAGTGCCAGATCTATATTGGCTCTAGACAGTGGGACCGAGAGAAAATGTCTGTAAAAATTAAACCATTTAAGGATATATCCTTTTAGTGCTCAATCCACACAATTTATTTCATGATTTTTCATTGTGAAGAGTTTTTCCATCATTCTGGTCTTTTGCTTTGCACTAGCAAGATTTGGAGCAGGAATTCTGAACAGCTGTCATCAGTAGAAATCAAGACCCGTTTTATCACCTCCATATAGAACTTTGCAAGACTGTTTAATTTTCTGTTTAAAGCACATTAATTGTTGTAGGCTTTAATCAGGACACAAAAGATCGTAGTTCTTGTTTTGAAGTATGTGGAGGTTACTCAGACGTTGTCCAGATGGATGGTTGCACTGAGTGTATGACCTTAGAATGAACCTTGACTAAGATTTACTCTTTTTTGCATTTGGAAAGCACCAATTGTCTATAATCAACTGACTGAATGTAAGGCATATGCTTTCCAGAAATTTGGATCTTCTTTGTGTTTACAGAATAAAATCCTCTTCAACCATATTTAAATCAGCTATATCAATTATTCCACAACTATTTCCATCTGCTTTAGGATGCCTTTATTTCTTTAGAAGAATTTTCATGCTTCCCCACCATTTTCTCTTCTAGATTTTATGCCCTCACCATTATCACTCTGACAAGGGTGATGAGAAATAATTGTGTTTGGATGGTAAATCCATGACACTTTTGCAAGACAGCATTATTCTTAAGCTCTATTTAAGTCCCTGATTTCTCAGGAGACAATTTCTATTTGGATTCTGTACATGTATTGCCGACATTTATATGTGTTTAATTACACACATATATACATCAGGGAGAGACAACAGCAGAGATATTTTCAGATCATGGGGTAAACACTTTCACGGAAAACAGTGACACACACAGCAGATAATACCACAGACAGCAGAGAATTATTGTCATTAAGAGGAAATATACAGAGCAGAGTAAACACTTGCTATGGCCAGAAAAATTTTTTTTGCTTAAAAGTGCCTAAAAATCCTTGCGTTATCGTTATCTATTAGAATTCATGATATCAAAATGGATAATTCACGTTAATTTGTCCAAAGAACCCTCATCAATAACGTCTCCTCTGAATATGTTTTCAGTACAGCCTAGCCTCCTAACCAAACCAGACTTTTCCATCTGCTGTCAATAGCCCCTTGGCTACCAAGGCAGATCCCGCTGAAAATGAAATGGAGCAAACAAATCTTATTATTGGAAAGGATAACATTTATATGTGTTAAGTTAGACTGCTGTTAGGTTTTTTTAAGGATGCTTTTTAAAAAATACTATTTTTTTACTAGTTTTACTATTAAAGTAAATAACGGGATTTTGTCATCCTATTCCTGAATAACGAAAACACTTTCCACTTTGGTTATTTGTATAAGACTAGTAATATAAGTCTACTTAAGGACTCAATGTGAATAACATAACAAAACAAATCTAATAGTATTTATGTAATCTTTAATATTTATTTCTTTTGCATAGATATTTGCAGAAAAAATATGCTTATCTGTATGTCCACAGATCTTTATGTGTACAAATCAATTTTCATTCTGCTTCCAAAACTAGAAAGTGGTATAGCTGAAAAAAAATTTTAACTAAAGATCAAGTAGCTGAACTAGATTTCTCAAGAAGCATTTTTTGTTCATTATTCAGGATAATAAAATAAAAAAAATAATAATATATATGTATTATAGAAATATAAATAACAATGCCTGTAAATCAAGTATTTACCATTGTTTTCAAGGCAAAATTTTCCCTTAAGGACTTTTTCAAATCAAAAAACCATAATTCAACCACACTGTCAGGACACAGGGCTGCATGATGGCCAGTAGTGAAGGCTGTGCAAGTGGCAAAAACGGCTGGAACCCATTTGAACAACCCTCAAATTCAGACCAATTGGGATCCAAATGTGGTCCAAAGCCAACAGAGACTGAAGAACAGGTATATATCCTTGACGCAGCAAGTGGCAGCATGATTATTTCTCATCACAGCAAGCAAGGGGAAAAAATCTGTGCTGGGTGCTCCAGAATTAGACTTTTTTACCTTCACTGGAACAGCATGCAGCTGTTTGACTCTACAAAGTCATAATGGAAAGAGGTCTCCAGTATTGGCTCTAAACTTTTTTAACGTATGTAATATTCAATAGAAAACTTTCTGAGTTCAAATCAATCATCGATAAATAAATGCAAGAAATAAAATGGGATAAAAACTTGATAATGCAGCTTTCCCCCTCCTCAGCTTACTAGACTCATCCTTTATCACAGGTCGGAATGCATCAACAAAGCTAGCTTGGCTTTGAGAAATGAGGATAATTAAAAATATTTTGAAAAATGAGCCATATTAAAAGCAAGGAAATATTTAAAATATATATTCTGACTTAATAATAGTTTGATGGAATTTAATCTTTGCAAAGGTAATGCAGTATTACCTTTCGAATTCCAACCAAATTCATATTGGCGTGAATTCCAATATTCCATTATTGGAATTGGATACATTCCAGCCAAAATATGTTATGCCAATTATTTAGCATTGTTGTGGGTGGAATAGTGCCAACTGACCTATAAATATTTGTCAGCAGAATGGACTCTATTAACAGTTTACTACTCCCAATCTCTCTTTCACTCACAAAGATCACTGTAAAATACGTGTTACCACAATTAAGCTCAAAACTTTGGGAATATTAGACTAGCACACAGGTCCAGATTTTTGAACACTTCTATATGTTTAGTTAACATAAAAACAACAAAAACTCTGCTCACGAATGGAGGACCTTTCCATAAGATTGTCTTGTTGTCTCACAGAATTCAATTTTAGGCATGGTTTAATAACCAGCTTCATTTCCCGAGGTTCTGACAGTGTAATTTTTTTCTCTCATCTGACTCTTCTTACATTTACATCTCTAATGAACTATTTTTTCTTCCTCTTCCTATACTAACCAAATCTAGGTATCCATGTGCTTCCATAGCCAAGTGTCTCCATGACCAGATTGTCATCCCTTCTTATTACACTTATATGGAAAACTGCTAGGGGTGAGCAGATAATTGCACATGGTTTCCTTCATTAACTTCCTCATTGTCTTCTGGAAATACAACGTGGTGTCTAATACAAGCACAGTGCTACTCATCTGTCCCGTACCGCTATAAAAGCAGGACTCGTAGAGGATTCTTTTGATAGATTTCTCTGAGGAAAATAAAGTACAAACAACACAATATTTTATCTGAGAACCACTTATTGATAAAGAAAGATAAGTTTCTTTTCTAAAGGGGGATAGGAAAAGGAGCAGAGAGAAGAGAGAGAAGGAAATAAAGCAGGGACAGGGTTACCACAGGAGCCCTGGAGCTCTGTCAGCAGCAGCTCAGCGGGCGGAGCGGCGGTGCCGCGAATCACGCTGCGTTTGCGGAGCTCCGCAGCCCTCTGGGCGCGATTTCCCAGCAACAGCAGCAGCCTCGTGTTCCCCTGCTGACAGACGAATGGCTGCCCCAGCAGCTGTGAGCTCCCAGGGCCGAGCGCTGTGGCTGCGAGAGTCGTAGGCAGCAGCTGAGGGCCGTGCCTGGGAAGCGTGGCTGGTTGCCGCAGCCCCCAGCCCGCCAAGGAGGCAGAGCACCGGCTCCTTGCTAATGTCAAGAAAAGTAATCCACAAACACCAGGGGTTTATGTCCAAAAAGGATACAGAGAAGTCCTTTTACTTTATTCGAGTAAAGGGAGAGGCAATGGGGCATTCCCCTGGAGTGTCTCCAATTTTTGGAGGGCGCAGCGTCCTTTTTATCCTAATCTCCCGGCTGCATTTCCCTCTCTCTTTCCCCATTGGCTGTGGTACTTGAGCGGTACAGACTTCCTGGATTGCCTGATACCTAAGATTCCCGTCTAATGTATAACCCTTCTTTGTAATTTTTAATTCTTATGGAATTTATGGTTTTCTCCCATTGTTTCTCCCATTTTTCAATATTTCATTTATCAGCTAATCTACAGTTTGTTTGTAAAGGCAACAATCTTTTCTTTACATTCAGTGGAATATCATTTCAATCAACCAGTGGAATCCTTCCCATTGTTTCTTCATCTTTTAGTGCTAGTTTTATCTACCAGCAGACCCAGAGCTTGTTTGTAAAGACAAATCCATCTTTCCTCTCACAAGGATGAGCTGTTTTACGGGAACAGTGAAGCGGGAGCATAGGGAGGAAAAGGCAAGGGGGAGGTGGGGAAGGGGTGGCTAAGCGGACCCCACAAGCAAGCTGCTGCTCCCTCCAAGGTACCCAGAGCACAGCGGCTTCAGCTGTGTCGCTGACAGCTGCTTTTATCTGCTGAGGTTCTTTCCCCAACTTGGTTTCCTGGGCATTTTTGGTGGGCATCCGGGTATGTGCCCCATCCTGGAGGCTTTCTCTGCCTTGCCTGACTGCCAGGCAAAGCCTCTCCGGGGACAGAGCTGCCAGCACATGTACAGCTTTATAAGAATCTTTCACCTCGTGTGTAACATATGTTGAGACATAAGTAGAAATCAGATGAGTCCCTCTCACCATCTCTACAAATGCAAAAAACCTCATCTAAATCACGTATGAAGAAATCATAGAAATCCGAGTTAATTGCTCAGGCAAGGATGTCGAGCTTGCCTAAAACAAAGTGAAAATTAAGAACTGTGGGGCACAAGACAGAGTGATTAGGTGAACCTGAGGTCTGATCATACAGCATTAACAGGAAAGGGTTCATACGGATTTTGTTTGTGGACAAAGATTACAAAGTGTCTTTGTAGCACAGTGACATGCAGTGAAACACACTGAAAGTAGCAATGGATAATGTGGAACTCTCTACAGACTAATTTACAAGGAAAACTTATTCAAAGCTGGCTTGGGTATGTCTAGTCTTTGTTATAGCTGTCCAGAGAATAGAAACATGAAGAATTTGCGTGTCCTGTTTAAATTCTTTGGTAGAGGAGGAAGGTTCTTGCTGAATCAATCTATGAGTTTGCTGTCACAGTAAGCGTTAAAATTGAGGACTCCCATGAGCACCTTGAGCCTGTAAGAACACTTATTTGAAGTTCTCCCTAAAAGTTCACCATGACTTCCTAAGGCAGATCCCTATTTAAGCTCTCCATACCCTCTTGGATCAGAAGATAAGTATCCTTGCTGGTAAATGGGATTGTAACATTTTGAGTGTTGTAAGTGTGTGTAGCTGGAGGAATAATTCTTCTATGAAGATACTCAAACCTTCCTTTTGCATGGAGGGAAGGCTGATATCATAGCCTATTCAGATGTGCTGTATGTAGGACACAGTACTACTCACAATCTTGACCTGGAAGGCCAGTTTTTGAGGTTTTTTTTCATTGCTGCAAGAGAACCATCTCAGTTATTTAGCTGTATGCATGAGGGCAGCCTGGTATTTGACTTTCTGACACTCTAGGATTGTAGTTGCTCTGCATTGTCACAGGGCTATAATATTTGTAGCCCCCAGCTCTGAGAGACCTGATGCACAGTGCTGCAGTTTTTTGATTTAGCACCAGCACCTGTCCCTTGCCTACTGAAAAGTGCTTGAGTGCGAGAACCTCTCATGGTCCTTCCCATGGTACATTATTGAGACTGAAAAAGATTTGAAATGTACTTCCTAATGAGGGTCTGATCCAAACTGATGGGTGAGAACCGAGATGCACCCACACAGGCTTCAAAAGACTGCCAGAGCAGGCTGCAAATTTCTCCTGGAAAATTTAAAAATATACTCTTCCTGCCTTTTTGTCTCCCCATTTGAGATTTAAACTGCCTTTATGCAAAGTTCTAACTTGATTAAGAAAATGGTTTATACAACCTACCAGATTAATATCCAAATGCTGTGTAAATCTCGCCCCCTTCCTGCCCATATCCCAGACACTAGAACTTGGATGTATATCATGATATTATCTAGAAATCATCCCTCAGAGAATGAACTAGAAATTTGCTACTTATGGAATAGACATTGTTTTTGGAAGATAGATATTTTTTCGGAAAAGATGATAATTATCATCTAAATTTTGGATACATAAAGAAATTTCGTCACACAACCCATTGTTCAGTTTTCTAAGGTTAAGCTTCTTAAACAAAGGTGTCCATGCTTCTGGTGGGATGTATTCTTCTCTTTAAAACTCCAGAAAAGAAGAATTAAAATATTTTTTTTTTATTAATTTGTCTACAATAGAGTTACAGATATAAGAAGACTAGAAAGATTATGCACTCTTATATTAAGAATAATTCCCATACCTAAAAAATCATTGTATTATACTACTGTGATATACAAAGACTGGAGGTTTTGCATAAAGAATGGAATAATCTCTCTATGTATGTGTGGAGTGTAGAAAAAAAGTTAGTTTTCTGTTATTTGCTAGAACAACTTTTGAATTGATCCATACAATCTCATAGGATTTTGAAGTCTCTGTTTACTCAAAAAAATTAACGAGTATAATAGTATGTTTTCTACGTCCAGATGTGAAATTTGTAGTTGAAAGAAAACCTGACTGTTGCAAAGAATTTCAGCTTTCACCTGGGCACCTGAAGAAAACTACTTCTCATGAATCATCTCGCTGCTTTCCTTATAAAATCTTTTTTGTAATTTCCTTTCTTTTTACATTGATGTTCAAAAAAAATCCCTGCAACTAGCTAAAGTGTTGAGAATATATGAACACAAAATATATGATCTGTAGGTGTCCAGAATATTGTATTGCTATGCTTTGAAACCCTGACTGTGTTACAAAACTGGAAGTTTTGGTGGAAAAATACATTTTGGAAGTTGCCTTTGAAAACACACTGAATGAATCTTTGAGTTGTGATGGTTTCACTGTCTGAGTGTTCAGGATAATAGCAAGAAGCTTAGCTTTACCTTAGTCTTCTTATTCTTTGAAGTGGCATTCAGTGATGTTAGACTGTACCTTTTTTTCAGTGAAACCCATACAAGCCCCTTGTCTTGTACCTCTCAAATCATTTCCCATCGATATGATCCCTCTAAAAGGTCTCATTATTTTGGTCCTGAAAGAGGTATTTGTAAGGCTCTTTTGGACACGTACATTAGTTCTTCCCAAATGATATATATAGAAAAACGTAATGCCATTTGACAAAAATTACTGCTTGGTTTTCCTTCCTGTTTCTGTGTGTCAACATCATGTTAAATAAAAATGTGAGAAAATTCAGATATTGCTTCTCTGAGCTTCTGGAGAGCTCACTGGAAGATACAAAGATGTAGGCTGTAAGCATAAAATATAATTCAAATGGCAGAGAATGAGTAATCTTAACAAAGACCACTTTTTGTACATGAGTGTTTCTAAGCTTTCTGACATCTAACAATTGTGGGTTGAAAAAAACTTTTAATAGAGTAGTAAGGTAATTCTTTATATGACAGTTCTATGACTTTTTCAGTCAACAGAGGAAGTTCTGAAAAAGTGTACCTATAACATGGACTTGAATTTATAGACAAAATAAAACCACAAAAGAACTTTTAAAAAACATTGTGCTATGGACACTTCTTACACACCACAAATGAAAAAAAGAAAGGCATCTAGTATATTTCTTTACCTCTACAAGTCATCCCTAAGACACATTTCTCTACAGCAGAATCTTACTAATGCAGGTTTAAACACACACACAGTTTATGCTCAGAAAAGCATAGTTGTGTCTCTTCAGCTCCTAGAAGAGATTTAATAGGAGATACTGGAGCTTAGTTACAAAAACACAGAATCATAGAATCATAGATAAATTTGGATGTTAAGATAGATTAAAAATCATCTAGTCCCTTTATCTCGGGATAAAGGATAAACCATGTCACTCCAAGTTCTATCTAACCTGGCCTTGAACACTTCCAGAGATGAGGCATCCACAGCTTCTCTGGGAAACCTGTGCCAGGGCCTCACCACCCTCACAGTAAAGAACTTCCTTCAAAAATCTAACCTAAACTTAATTTCATTCAATTTGATCCATTCCCCTTTTCCATGTCACCCCATGCCCTTGTCAAAAGTCCCCCTCCAAGTCTCTTGTAGCGGTTTTTGGTACTTGAAGGTGCTGTATTACTAGGTCATCGAGTGTCTTTATAAAAATCACACACACTGGAAGAAAATTAGAAAAAAAGAAGAAAGAAAATCAACCCCAGCTTAGGAAGGATGTTGAGATTCTGGTGTGTGTCCAGAGGAGGCCAACAATGTTGGCGAGGAGTGGCTATGGGAGCTGGGGCTGTTCACCCTGGAGAGGAGGAAGCTCAAGGGAGACCTCATCACTCTCCACAACTGCCTGAGAAGAGGGTGTAGCCAGGTGTGGGTCGGTCTTGTCTCTCAGGCAACGAGTGACAGAATGAGAGGACACAGCCTGAGACTGCACCAGGAGAAGTTTAGATTGGACCTTAGGGGGAAGTTCATCACAGAAATGTTGATTCGGCATTGGAATGCGCTGTCCAGAGAAGTGGCTGAGTCACAGTGCTTGGAGGTGTTTAAGAAAAGACTGGATGGGGCACTCAGAGCCATGGTCTAGTGGAAAAGGTGGTGTTGGGTCACAGGTTGTACTCGAAGGTCTTGTGTCTTATTACTAGACTTTTAGATTTGGGTTCTTTTTCCCTTTGAACTGAAGATTGATGAGAGGGAGCATGGTTTTTTCTCTCGTTCGGTCTCAGTTGTTTATTTTTTCTTATCAGCATTACAAGGTACAAGGAGCTATGTGCGCTATGATAGAAAAGGGGTAAAATGGCTAACAAAGATCTTCTTCAAGGTCTTTTATATGTCCATTTACCCAATTAACAGGTGCCAACTAAATTATTTTTCTTAGTGACCCAATGACCCAACACCTGTGTGCTGCACTGCGGCATTTTCTACCCAATCACTTACTACTACCCAAAAACCCCTAGGAGAAGAACATGAAGAAGAAAGAAGAAGGACAAGAGACAACACCCTAAATCCTCCATCTTGTCTTCGGCTCTCTAAACTACTTTTTCACCCAGTGATTTAAGAAACTTTCTAATCTACACATTTACACATTTCCTATCTAACTTTAACATTTGTTTTCATGTGTCACCATGAAAACATGCACATGAATTTCATATTATATGAAATTCAGTGTTTCTTTGAATCCTGGAACTAAATATTAAAAGCAAGGGCACACAGTCTGTATTTCAGACTCCAACAGTCTTGTCCAACACAGCTGATTCTGTGATTACATGATTCTGTGAAAGTACGTATAACATTCAGTTAGAAAACGGTATTTTGTGACTTCTTTTGTCTTTAATTGTATCAGTTGATTTACACAGGTTTGAATGAAGACAGTGGTTAAAAGGATATGGCATCACAAACTATGATATTGCACAGCATTATATTCAGCCCCATATAGCCAAAACCGTCAGGATAAATTGGATGCAAATTTAACCTTGATTCTGTCTCACTGATTTCATCAGCTCCACTGAAGACTTGACTTTGGGGTTGTACTGAACCACACTAAAATAATATTTGCATCGCAAATAAATCACCACGTTGTTAAAAATATGCCTACCTGTCAGGCACTACAGGTCTTTTCCTACCACAAGTTCTGAAAGTAGTTCCTATTTGTTTCTCTTTCTGAGATCGTCTTCGGTTATATTTTCCTGAGCGGTCAAAAAATAAAATAAAAGTGAAAAGAAACATAAGGCCCTGCACTGAAATTTGCCTTTTTAAAGGATTATGTCCTCTCTTCCTAAAGTAGCATTTGATGGGAAATAAAATGTTGGAGAATTACTTGCAAAGCCTTTTATAAACCACAGGGAAATAGATACTCAGTGATACTGAAAAGAAAGATATCAAATCTTTTGAGCGAGTGTATCTCCAGACATAGAGATTATCTCTCTGGGACTTCATTGAGAGAAGTATGTGTAGTGAGGGTGTTTGCATCACTGCCCCACGCACTGCAAAACTTTGATGCAAACCACAAATGCTGCTTTTCTTATGATGAGCTATGGTAGCCTTGAAATGTGTCAGAAAGGATCATCATGAGAATCCCCTCTTCCTAATATATTCAGGAACTTTCAAAGCCAAATATATTCTTATTTTTGTTACCCCTCCCTTTATTTTATTATTTTTTTACTATCATTAATTTTAGGGCTGAGATTACCTCTTGGTCAGGTACCAAACAGCCGGTACATTGTGCTTGTGCTTTTCAATGTTACGTTCCTAATCTCACCATGCTGTGCTGCTTTAGCAGTAATATTTACCATGTTTTCAGCTAGTCAGTAGCAACAGGGTTAATGAAATGAGTCAGTTGTTATTTAGTACAAACTACAGTCATTGAGACATCAAGGTAGGACATGATTATTTAGTGAACGTTTATTGTCCAAATGTGAACAGGGTTTCAGAAAAGAAAAATGTGTAAAACATGATTTTGAATAGTGAGGATGAGATGAGAAAGAGGAGGTATTTATACTAATTATTTTAAATGAAGTCTTAGGCAGTTTTGCCTGTGCAAAATGGAAGAAAATTAAATTTGCTTATTCACAAATTAAGGTCCTTTTCAATCTGTTAACAGAAAGTAAATAAAGAGTCTGGGTCTGGTGTGTTTTACTTTTATACTGATAAACTTAGATTAATTTTGCATGGCAGAGGCAGAGAACCTGAAAAAACAGGTTTATGGGAATGGCACTGGCAACACACACTATTATCAAAGAAAATATTTTCTTTTCTTTAGAATATCGACATGTAGAAATACACATCAACAATTTAAAATCTCCTTAGTCAAACCAAATCCATTTTCTTCTTCAGTAAAAATAAATACAACACAAGTGTTCAAAAGACTGTTTCCAGCTCTGAAACTGCTAGACAGATTCACTGAAACTTCAGATGGTTCACTGAACAATATCCTCAGTGTGGTGTTTTGTTACTTCAGAATTCTTTTCTGTGTTTTTCCCTAATTTTCCTGGGGCAAAGGGGTGGAAATTTTAAAAGGGAGTGTGTGTGGGGGGGGGAGGGGAAATATCACGGGGTAATAGGAAAAACAAAACAATGTAAAGAGGATGGGAGAAAATAAAAATTTTGGCAAATTTGTGCAAAATTTAAAACAAATATACTGGGAGAAAATACTTAATTTAACTTCTGAATTAATGAAATTGAGCCAGTTTCAGCTAAAAAAGTTACTCAATGCCACTGAATTCTGTCCATGGCAGGGGACTGGAACTAAATAACCTGTAAGGTCTCTTTGAACCCAACCCACTCTATGATTCTGTGACTCTGTAGTGGGAAAGAAAGAGCCTGCAAAATTTTGTATGGTGTGAAAATGTGCTTTTAAACATAACATTGTTTTTCCAGTTGCTACAAGTTGGCAAGGTGCAGGCTACAAGTACCATGCAAATAGCTTCAGCTATTCATCTCCAGTGTGAACACTGAAACCTATTGGACAATGAAGGCTGCCCAAAAGAGACCGAATAAAATTATTCATAGCCTTTTTTTTTAAATATGTTTTAAAAATTGAGGTTTTTTTCCCGCTATCGATATGCTGAGGGTGGGAGCTTTATCGCATTTTGGCATAAATGGGGAAGGAGGGAGCTTTAATGTAGTTGAAATAAGAGGGAGATGAGAACCATGAGTTTAGCTGAACCATCTGCAAGTGGAATGCTTCTGCACAGGGTTTTTAGGGTGAATGCGTAGCAGGACTGCGTGCTGCTGTGTCCCACAGAGCAGCAAGAGTTGCTAGGCTACCTCCAACACCAGGAATGCAGTAACAATAACGTACTTACATCATTCTCAGTTTTGAAAATCAGAATAGGTTTTAGCATAGAATGCAGTGAGACACTGAAGTAATTTCATAGTGGAGAGACCCGAGAAAAGAAGTCTTTAATCTCATTGGCAGTGGTTTATTCCTGGTTGTGACTTAGGGCAGAGGTGGGACGGCTCACTGAGATGCCTGTGCGTGGGAGGATACTTGTAACTTCTGCCCTCCAGAAACTTCTGTCCCAGCCCTGCACCCCAAAGCTGATGGCAGCTGCTACTCTCAGCCCCATTTGCTGGTCATTTAGAATCTCCTGACAGCCACAGTGAAATTGGGGAGAAAATTCTTTTCATGAAGGAAACAAATCTGGCTGGTCTATTGGAGGCTCTCATCTTACTGGGGCTGTGTCTCAAGCTTTATTATCATCATCATTGTTGCCATCATTCTCCTATTCATGAAGTATTTCCATAACTTACAGATGTTATGCAAGTGGTATGATTGATGCTGCTTACACCTTTCTGGAGGATTAATAATAGATCTTCTGTGAAAGACAAGTGTGGGGGAGTGATGGGAGTGCCCTTATAAAGGTAGGCTTTCCTTGGATGCTCTCTTCAAGGTAAGATAACTTCTTCAAGATTTCTTCAAGATAAGATAAATTCCTCAAGCTTATGCTCTGTGATCCTGTTGTTCTGAAGACAAAATGTGATGTCTGCACAGTGAGAAGGAAGGCAGAGGTACCTGCCAACCTTCCTCCATGAGGACAGTGAAAGGGCTGTCCATGTTACAGGCAAAATGGACCTACGGCTACACCACTGCTGAAGAAGACTGAGCATCATGGAGAGCAGAGGCTAGAGGCATCAGACGGATTTGTGTATTAAGAGATGCTCTGTCCTTCTTTATCCAGTCACATTACCCACTGCCCCATCTCTTGTTACACCAGAGGTCCCCTTCCAAAGTAAGCAGAACAGTCCCTGGAAATGCTCCAGGCCAAGTTGGATGGGGACCTGAACAATCTGGTATAGTAGAAAGTGCCCATAGCAGGGGAATTTGAGCTAGATGATCTTTAAGATCTCTTCCAACCCAGACCATTCTGAGATTTTGTGATTCATGTTTGACCTTCTGCAAGCTACCAATAGCTGTAAAAGCAGTGGCCAGGTAAACCTTTTCAGCATAGAAATTGACCATATCAGCCAGTAATGCATGAATAAGGGTAAGCTTTGTTTTTCAGCTTCAGGTCCACAAGGAGTAAAAAAATGCTGCATCTCGCCCAGACTACAGGAAGGTTTAAAATGGAGATTTCCAGCTGAGACACAGGACTGAATTTGCCTTGAAATTCTAAGCCCTCAGCAGATTTCTTCCTGCAAAAGTCAGTTTTGAACCTACTTAGCAACAACATGCAAGCTATGCCTGCTCAAAAATACCCCAAATACGACCTTTCTGGAGGAAAAAAATTTTGATTATTGGAATGTGTCATATTCACTCAGCACATAGATAAGAGTCTATGTATTTGTCCCCATCCATTCTAGTTTCACCAGGTATGTAGGAAGAATTTGTTTTTCATTTCGGCTGGAAAATGTTTTCAAAATGCTATTCAATTCCTGAAGATTTACAAGCCCTTTGCTGTAAGGATTGCACACAACTTTTCTCATTTCAGAAGCATATGTTAGCACTGCAACTGTGCCACCATTGCTGTGTATCAGATCCTGTGAAACAGCCTTAAAAAAACCAAAGCTAAGCAAAGCAAAGCAAAGCAAACCAGCCACACCACTAGAAACTGTAGGGCAAAAAATATATATAAAGATGCACAGTGCAGCTGTTCCGTGGTGAGTTTATTTATTTTTTTTTAAAGGATGGAAGATACTAAGTTAGAGATGGCCCAACAGCGACAAAAAGCAGCAATACATGACGGGCTCTGCTCATGTTATGAGCAGCGAAAGCACAGATTCAGTGATTTAAAATGAGAACTAATTCAGTTGCACAGATAAAACCAAACAACTAGATTCTGATTTTAACTATACCTAATGATGTTTTCCCCTTCCAATCCCTCTCCAGGAAAAAAATACATGACAAAAATTAAGTGCAACATAATAACTTTAAAAAGAAAAATGAGGAAATAGGCTCTTCTTACATTATTTCTAGTTTTATTATTTGCAACTCTTAACTTTGGACTTCTCAGTTATTGTAAGAAACGAAGGCTGTTTACATAACACAGATACATTAATTTAGTTTTTGTAAAAAGTAAATGTGAAAACTGAAGTGAAACAACCAGTTACCCAAAAGCTTGTTATTTCAGTGCCACAAGCTGTTTTAATTTCTGCTTTAAATTTTTGAAATATAATTTTCTGAGCTAGCAACCCACTCTGGAGCTCAAAAGTGTCAAATGCAGAATTACAAACCATTGACCTTTGTCTTCTGAGACTTCTCCTGAGGTCTCCCTGCCTTACATCTGCAGCAGAAAGCCTCAGCACTTGGACATACAGAGTTTTTAAATTACCTCAGACAAATATAATTCATATCAGCAGAAAACAGGTAACAGCCACAAAAACTGTTTCCTGGAACCTCAACCTGGTGCCATAATTTTGAGTGCAGTTGAACACAGTTGGAAGGTCATTATGCTGTACCTGTGAGGATCATTTTCAAATGAAGAAAAACAAGGCTGTAAGAAAAGTTTAAAATCTTTTATTTGACCAACAAATATTGTGGAAAAAGATAGAGAGGAGTTGGGCTCACAGTCCTCTCCACAGTTACAATAAAAAGAAGAAATATCTATTCTTACGCAACTTTCTTCAGCCAAGTTAAAGGTGTTAATGATGACAAAATATTAAAAATTATAATTGTGTAAATCTCCTGAAAAGTGACATTAACAAAGTAAATTAGCAGAAATACTATGTACAGTGGACAGGCTGATGCTACCTTTCTACATCCCATTTTGCTTCAAAACTATAAAACAGAACAAATTATAATCTATTCTTCATAAGGGAAAAAATAAGGAGAGTTTCTGTTATGACAAAAAATTTTTAACACTTCGGCCAGGTACTAAAGAAGTGGCCAGGGAGGAAGAATTTGTGACGTCCTGATTAAGCAACGGGACCACAGAGGCTGGAGATAATACAAGGGAGGAAGTGAGTGTGAGTGGGGACAAAAGAGCTCTTATCATAATTTAGGAGACAGAGGATGGAAGGTTTCCTGAATGCTAAGGGCAGCTCAGAGAAGGACAAACAGAGACTCCAGAAATAGGATCAGTAGGAGACGGGAAGAAGAAACTTAACAGGGGTTAGTGGGCCAAGTGGCTGAGTTGTGGAAACTGAGTTGGAGAGTCTTTGGAAATCTCCAAGTACAGCAGAGGCTGACATCAGAAAGGGCAGTAAACCAGTAGAAAGAAACAAGAGGAAGAGAGTGCCTTTCAGATGTTGCCAGTCCTTCTTGCAAGGAGTCAGTAAAACCTCAAAAATCAGAGAGACCTGGGGATGGAGATGGAGATTTTAAACATAAAGTCAGAGATGGAAATAAGCTTTAGCAGTTTAGAAATATCTCAGAAGGTAAGATAGAAGAAATGGAGGGTCTGGCGAGGGAGAAGATGAGGCCAGAAGGGAGAAAAGGTGATACAGCAGAGAGGGAACAATGTTAGAGGGGAAGACAACCCCCTGCACACAGAAAGGAATAGGGTCAGGTATACTCAGAGCTGCAAAGAAACTACTGTGCTCATCACCACAGTAATAGCAGTCCCTGGTGTTCTTTATCACTTAGATATTCCTCAGGGCCTCATGAGGGCTTGTCTTCATCAATTTTCTTCTTTCCAGCTCTAATCCTTCTCATCTCAATCTACCAGTAGAACAATGACCAAGGCATATTGGGTGCTGTCTCCTCCCAGCTGTGCAGCGGATGGCTGAAAAGGAGAAAGAGCCAAGGGAGCTCCCATGACGGCATCAAAAGATTATTACCCATAAGGGTGCATCTCTCTAACTCTTCTGAGCAAATACCACTTCCCACTAATCTGAAACAACTGGTGTCATCGCCACTGGAGGGGCAGGGACTCAGTTGCATGTAGTGCATATCCATACTGAAATATGTTTGAAATACTGATATGTTTTTATTTTTTTCTGTTTTGAAACCCAGGACTATTTATAGATTGCAATTATTCCAGTGTTTGCATTGTTATTATTGAAGGAGAACCTGCTACACAATGGATGCTTTGGGAAAATGACACTTCAAGGAGAAAAATTGTGACATAAACCCTTGCATTTTTTCCCACAAATGTGATTTATTAAATTCAATATGAAATATAGGTGTAAAAGACAATTTGCATTTTTTTTCTTTCTTTTCTTCTGTGTTATCCGCTTAAATGATTATAAAAACATAAACTGTCCTGTTCCTTTCTTTCTGAAGTCCACTTCAATAATGGCAGATTAATGTAATTAAATCATAATTTTTACATTTATTTCCAATTTTATTTCACTTTATAGCTAATTACAACATTTTGTAGCATTTTGGAACTGACAGCTCCAAAACACTTCAGCAAAGATGCCAGGAAGATGCTTAAATATTTTAAATGCAAAATGAACACTTTTTAAAAAACAAATATTGTATTGATAGTAAATATAGTTCCCTGTATGTTTAGATTGATAACAGAAGTACAGATATTTTTAATCAATTTCCTATTAATAAATACCACAGACCATATGATTTCAAAAGGAATTGCAAAAATTCAAATGGTGTTTTAGAAAAAGCTCCAACTTTATTGTGATTTAGTCAAAAGTTAACAACCACTTCTTCAGAAAACTACCACTATGGTTACTGGTTAAATTAATATAGGGCGAGTGGATGTGCATATTTTTTCCTTTTTTTTTTACTAGCAAGAGATACATTTGCGAAATGACACATACATCTGGCTTATTATAACCCCCTAAAAATATAAAATAAATCAATAAAATAATATAAAATAAAATAATTCTATTTTATGGAAGTTTAATTTTTTAATTCAAACCAACCTGAATCTAAATCAATGCATTTCTGTGCAGGGATTTTTCAGCTGTTGGTTTACTCTTGTGCTTCAATCACTGAGAGCACCTGGGGCTTTCCAAACGTTGCTTTTCTCCTGTGTTTGTCATGACAGATACAATGGGCTTGCCTGGGAAAAACCCTGGGCTTTTTGCAGGTACAGGAACTCCTCTCCACGAAGAGGAGAGAGTTCCTGAAGAGCTGCCTGGCAGAGCACCAAAAGCTGTGTGAGCTAATGGAAGCTGTGCTGGCATCTCCAGGCAATGGAGACTTTTTTTTTTGGTAAAAGTGCAGCTTGGGTAAGTTCAAGGGGGTGGTCTGTCCTGTCAGAACTGCCTGCTCCTGCCAATGGCTTTCATTCTGTCAGGGAATATCTGGCCACCAGAGCTGAGTGCATTCATACTTTTCATTATTTTGCATTTTTTTCTTGAGAATGAAGGCTTCATTTTATCAATTGGGCAGTAAAGGACTGTGTGAGATATGTCCCTTGTGGGTGGTAGCAGACTGCACCAGAAACTTTTCCTTCCTTTAGCCAGAGTGTAATAAATTATTGTCTGTATTAAAAATTCGAAGGTTAAAACTAAGACAAATGTGTTCACAATAAAATATGAAATGTAAAAAGCCTCTCCTCAGGGCGGAACAAGTTTCTCTCCAAAAACCACTGATTGCCGACTACACCCAGATAACGAACGCAGGCAGGCCCATCAACTCGAACAAATAGACAGGACACGGATCATCAAGACGACAATGGAGCTGGCTCGGAGAAATTATCTACCTCCGGACTCGAGCAACGCCCTGCAGAATCCTGTAGGGAACAAACTGATCGAACAAGAGACAAGCTCCAAAAAAAAAAGATAGGACTCGCCAGACCTGAGCATCCCGGTGTTGAAAAGGCAATCAGGAAGGACAAAGGGGGAAACACAGCCGAGATATCCATCGGCACCAGCCCAGATTCCACCGCCCTGCCATGAAAACCTAACATTGCAATACATACAGAATCTCCTTTACATATGAGGAGATTCTGTCCAGACACTAGTTAATGTCATTATTCCATGTCAGGAAATCCATTCACTGGACAATCAAGGACACTTGGTGAATGGAACCTGCTTGGAATTCTCGCCCCAGGACAGAAAATCCCTATAAAAACCGAGGCTTGGGAACCCTCAAGCGTGGATTTGGGAAACCTATACCTCTGGTGTAGACCCTGTCCACCCAGCGCTGCGCTGATCTTTTTATTGTGGGTTTTTATCGCTGTTTCTCTTGTTGTTGTTTATTAATAAATTTCTCTTTTTCTAATTAATATCACGAATTTGCCTTCGCATTTATAACAACGTAGTATACCCAGGCCCTTGGTAGTCCCATGTGATGTGCCACATGAACATGACACAGCCTAAAAAAATTAGAACCAAAGCCATTTATTAACAATGTCAAATGCTCAAGTCAGCTAAGTAACATCACAACCTGTTGCTGGGGTTAGCCCTGCAGCCAGCGACAAAGTACACTTACAGCCACAGGAAATAGAAGGCTCAATTCTTCTTCTTTTTTAAAATCTGTTTTTCTTATGATTTTTATTTAGTTCACACATTGCAGAACCCAGTCTGTAAGACATTGTTTATTTTGTAAAAGTGTTGAGGGTTAGGTGTTCTTTTTTTTTTTTGTTTTGTTTTATTTTTGTGTTCTGGCCTGCCAGGGAATTTTTATCCATTATGTGTTGGGACAACCTTACTACCAGTACTTAGGGGTGCTCACAAAGGACAAAGAGTGGCCGGGCCCAGGGTGGGGGGGGGGGGGAAGAGGGCAGAAAAAGGAGGGTGGGGACAGTTTTTAGCTGGCTTTTCCTCGGCTTCGGGGAAGGACGTTGTGTGCTGGGTCGCGGAGCTGCTGCTTCTCCTTCTCCCCTCTTTGTTGCTGGCCTCGCACCCCCTGTCCTGCCAGACATCGCCGTGGAGCTGCTGATACACCTCATCCACCAGCCCAGGATCTCAGCTCGTCCCTGCTCTCCCAGCCGACTGTTTCCTCGGAGCCCTGCAGGAGCACCGGGACTGACTGCCCGAGGGGTTTGTGAAAACAAAACCTCTCCTCCATCCCGTCTCAGTCGAGAAAGCTGTCCCGGGGTCCCTGATTCTGTTTTCTTTTTATTGCTGTAGTTATTGTTTGTTTGTTTACCTGGTTATACTAGTAAAGAACTGTTACTCCTATCCCCAGATCTCTGCCTGAAAGCCCCCTTGATTTCAAAATTATAATAATTCGGAGGGAGGGGGTCTACATTCTTTCATCCCAAAGGAGGCTCCTGCTCTCCCTAGCAGACACCTGTCTTCTAGAACCAAGACAAAAAGGATAAAGCTGAAAAGTATTGAAGTGATGCAATTTGAAATTAAAAAACCCTTTTTGCTTTGATAAATCAATCTTTGTTTAAAATTATTTGGTTAAGCAGCTGATTTGATCAGTCACATACAAAAGCATTTTCAGTTTAATAATGATGTTTACTTAATTATGCTTAATTAAATATATTTTAATTAAGCATACTTAATTATTCTTAATACAAAACATGAGTAATTATGTTGCCTTCATCAATGCATATTTAAGTCACTTGCAGGGTAACAAGGAGATGTTGTCACTGCATTTTTCAGTCAGTTCCAAGAGAAACTGATGGCACAAACAGACTGCCTTCACCTTCTGGTATATATTTATTTTTGTAGCCAAAGGTTTTTATTTTTCTCAGAATGTGGACCATTTGGTAGTATGAAGCATATAGAGTGTAATGGCCAAAAAGGATGTCTGCAACTTTAACTGAGAATTTGATTTGAAGCACTGTATTTTTGGCTCTTTCTTGGGGTGACCTAGGAATAATTAAAAAGAAAACAAAACTTCAGAGTCACCCAGTTGTTTTACATTTCAGTGACAAGTCCCCTGTTTTGGACCACTGAGGTTGGCCATGTAGATCCACTCCCTGACCCAGAGGTCTCCCAGTATATTCACACATCACTGAAAATGAAAATTGAAAGCGAAAAATTATTTGAAAACCATTACAAAATTAATTTCAGCCTTTGAAATTTGGCTGTGTTTTTTTTATTCTTACACTGCTGAGATCTTTGTTCTGAAAGATGGTTGTCTATGCTTAGAGTGATTTATCAAAAGCTTTCCCTGAGTTGTACATCTCAAAGCAATGCACAAGAAGCTGGCTATTAATTTTGATGCAATGGCATGGTCTAGGTGCCGCACAAAGTTTCTAGAACACTTTTGTTAGCATTGTTACATAACAGCATCATTCTCAGCTGAGAGTGGTGAGGAACTGGCACAGTGCCAGAGAGGATGTGGGTGCCCCAGCCCTGAAAGTCCAAGCCTAGGATGGGGCTTGGAGCAACCTGGTCCAGTGGAAGGTGCTCCTGCCCCTGGCAGGGGTGTGGAATCACATGACCTTTAAAGTCTTTTCCAACCCAAATCATTCTATGATAGCAACAAAAACTGCAAAGCCCCACTTCTCACCTGATTTCTCTCTTCCTGTATTTGTTTTTGTCATTCTTTGTTAACAAAATAACTTAGAGGACCCAGGCAAACCAGCAATGACAGGCTTAAGCTGCAAGGAGAACTTTAAAGAAGAATAAGGCAGCTACTGTGCACTCTGAATCTCTCAGAACTAGATGAACGGAGTTAAATTATCTTATCTCAGAAGCTGATGGGCTTGACCCTCATGTGTGAGACACACACATCCTCTGGGCATCACCACCACGAAGTGTGTAAGCACTGATGAACATCTCAGTGTGAGAATGGACCATCTATCAAATCCTGCTGCTGAGGCCACAGCTCAGCAGCTTTTAGAAGGGATTTTCTTTTCTGGGAAGAGATGCCGCGGCGGCGGAAAGCCCGGAGCACCGCGACTTCTCTAGAAGCAGCCTTGAGAAAGGCTGGCCCGAAGTGCATGTGAGCAGCTTCGAGCAGTCGAGTGATTCCAGCTCAGCTCAGTAATAGTATAGTGATTTCAGCTCAGCTCAGTTCGGCAGCGGCGGCGGCAGGCAACACAAGAAGCAGGGACGAGATAGCTGGTCCAGCGTTCCACCGAGGCACAAGCCTTTATTTAGGCAAAGCTTCGGCGAAGGGTGCCGGTAACAGCGAATCTCCCGAACAGAGGAAAACCCGGGATATTTATGGGGAAGGAGAGGGGCGGGGGGAAGCCCGAGATACCTGTATGGGGGTGGGACAGCAGGGGGAACACCAATGAAACACAACAGTTTAACATAACTAACTCAAAGACCCCTGGGAGCAACATTGTGTCACTCTTACAGAGAAGTATCTCCTCTCCAGGGGAGGGCCAGTATCTCAGGCTGTACCCACAACTCCCACTTCTTTATTTATTAAAAAGGCGTCCCCTATAGAGTTAGCTGATAACAACTAGGAAAACCCAAAAAAAAAAAAATTTCTGAGGAGGGAGGCAACCCATCCTTTGAGCCCTTAGTTCCTAAAAAGGTCCTCAAGCCACTGGGGCTCCTTTTCAGTTTGGAGTTCCTGGACCGTGTGTTGGAGTCTCTGGATGCGGGCGTGGATGCCTTCACTGGGGCTGGAGAGGTTAAAGCAGCACAGTCTGTTAAATTCCTCGCAGCCATGTCCATGGGCCAGGAGCAAATTCTAGAGGGTTGGTGGCGCTGCCCATGGACAAGCACATGTGGTCTTGTTGGAGTTGCTTTGCGAGGGTGATCCACACGTTCTCCTGGGGCTGTGCTACTAGCCAGGCATCCACAGCTGATGTTTTCAGGAGCATCCAGATAATCAGGGACATCAGGAACTCAAGGATGGTTTTGCTCTCCATTTTCTACAACAGGACATAGAAGATTAGCTCCAGTTTTTGGAGGGGGGGGGGAGCTATTTTCTTTCTCCCTTTCCTCTCCCGTCTCCCCCCTCTTTTAAAAAAAAAAAAAAAACAAACAAAACCAAAAAAACCAAACAATTATAAGCAAGGTTATTCTGTGTATTGGGGACACAAGACTCGACACCAGCAGCAGCACAGAGGTGCACTTGGGTGTAAGCTGGCAATTTGGGCTGGGCAACGAGGGCAAGAAGGGGAAGGGGGAGGGAGTTACGAAGACTTGTGTACTGTCATGGTGTCAGGCATGACGTTGGCAGTCGTCTCGTTGCGGCCCTGGTAGCAGGACCGTTTGGTCTCTGTCTGGTTGTTGGTCTGGTGGCAGGTCGGTTCTGTGGACTCCGACGACGTCTCCGCTTCCAGGCTGCAGTGGGCTGCTGTTTTTCTGGACCTGTGTGGATCTCAGGAGGCTTTGAAAGTTCTGAATCTGGTGCAGGGTTTGTAGGGCCTAAGTAAGGTTTTACATTTTTCCCTGGGAGCCACTTAGGTCCTGATGGTGTGGACACACACGCATACCCTCTCCCCCAGGTAATCAGTGGGAAGGGTCCTGATGTCCGTTGCGATTCAGGATCCTTGATCAGCACTGGCGGCTTCTCTGTGAGTTTGGCATGGGTCGAATTAGAGAAGTGCCGTATTACAGGGGGGTCAGGCTCTGTAGGTGAGCAATTTAGAAAGTTCATGACATATAGAGCCTTACAGAGCCTCTCAATGGGAGGAATGATCTCTGTTCCTCCCCGCTGGTGATCAAGGACTCTTTTTAGGTTTTGGTGGGTTCTCTCTACTATTGATTGCCCTGTAGGGGAATGAGGAATGCCCGTGGTGTGTTTCACCCCCCACTCATTGAAAAAGTCTCTTAGTTTGTGAGAGGTGTAAGCAGGTCCATTGTCTGTTTTAATTTGTTCTGGGACTCCCAGGGTAGCAAAAGCAAGGAGAAAATGTCGGATGGTGTGCTTGGCATTTTCTCCTGCATGGGCTGAGGCAAACACTGCACCAGAGAAGGTGTCTACGGAGACATGTACGTATTTGACTCTCCCGAAGGATGGGACGTGAGTGACATCGGTTTGCCATATCTGGCAGCTGTTAAGTCCTCGGGGGTTAACCCCGGAGTTAACGACAGGTATTTGGAAAGATTGACAATTAGGACAGGTGGCAACTATTGCCCTAGCCTGGTCTCTGGGTAGTCTGAACATTCTCATCAGTGCAGGCACATTTTGGTGGAAGAACTGGTGGGACAATTTCGCTTGTGCGAAAATGTCAGGGACATTGGCTGCTCCAGCGGGCATGGCTAAGGCGTCTGCCCTCCTGTTTCCTTCGGCAATGGCACCTGGGAGGTCGGTGTGCGCCCTCACATGCATGACATAGTAAGGTTGCTTTCTGTGAGAGATAAGATATACTAATTCAGAAAGCAATTTGTATAAATTTGGGTTAGAGACTTCTTTCAGAAATGCATGTTCTGCTCTCATAGCTATTCCAGCCACATAAGCCGAATCAGTCACCAGATTGAAAGGTTCTTGGAAGTTCTCAAAAGCTCTGACAACGGCTGCTAATTCAGCAATTTGTGGTGATCCCTCGACCACTTGGACATCAGACTCCCATTTCTGTGTTCTGGGGTCCTTCCAAGTCATGACTGACTTGTGGGATTTCCCTGAGCCATCTGTGAAAACCGTCAGGGCCTGGAGCGGTGTTTTGCTCTGTAATGATTTGGGGACCAAATTAAATGTGGTTTTGAAAAGTCTGTGGCTAGGTGGGTGTATAGAAATTTGGCCTGAATAGCTATCGAGAGCGAACTGAAGGCTCTCATTGGTTTGGAGCAAAGGCTCCAAACTTCCAGTTGCCAATGGGAGGAAAATGCAGGTGAACTCACAGGCTGCAAGAGTGCGGAGACGGACTCTAGCTCTTTTAATGAGTTCAGCCATGATTTCTTGTGGAGTGGTGATAGTCTTAGTGGGCTGGTTATGTGTAAAGATCCACTCGATGATAAGGAGAGGATCCTTCAATGCAGTGTCCCATTGAAAGATGAGCGCGTGTAAGCGCGGGGCCTTACCCAGGACAACTAGCTGGAAGGGTAGGCTGGGCTCATACCGGTGGGCTTGCCGTGAAGACAGGGCCTCCTGGACCTTGGTGATGGATTCTCGAGCCTCTGGCGTGAGGGAGCGTGGTGAATCGAGGGCTTCGCTGCCACGGAGCAGGTTGAAGAGGGGTGCAAGGACTTCTGTCGTTACTCCAAGCAGAGGGCGTATCCAGTTGATGGACCCGCAGAGCTGATGCAAGTCCCGCAGGGTCTTGGGGTCATCTCTGATGGTCAGCTGCTGGGGTACGATGGTCCGCTCACGGATCTGGAGTCCTAGGTAGGTCCACGGGCAGGTGTGCTGGATCTTGTCCTCACGGATCTCAAATCCAGCATCTTCGATTGTCTGGATAGTTTTTTGTAAAGTCCGGTGCAGATAGTCATCGTCAGCTGCACAAACCAGGATGTCATCCATGTAGTGGAGGATGACGGCATCTGGGAACAGGGTCCTCACAGGTGACAGGATGTGGGCCACGTACCACTGGCAGATGGTAGGAGAATTTTTCATCCCTTGAGGAAGGACTAGCCAATGGTATCTTTTTAAAGGTGCTTGTCTGTTTGGAGAGGGAACCGAGAATGCAAATCTGGGGGCGTCCTGAGGGTGGAGGGGTATGTTGAAAAAACAGTCCTTTATGTCAATGACAGCCAGCTTCCAATCCCGGGGGAGCATTGAAGGGGAGGGCATGCCAGGCTGGAGGGGGCCCATGTCTTCAATTACATCGTTTATCTTCCGGAGGTCCTGAAGGAGTCTCCACCTGTCTTTGCCTGGTTTGCGTAGAACAAAGACAGGGGAGTTCCAAGGGCTATTGGTCTCTGTGATGTGGCCCTTGGCAAGCTGCTCTTCTACGAGAGCTTCCAGTGCGCGCAGTTTGGTCGCAGATAGGGGCCACTGATCAACCCACACTGGATGGTGCTGTTTCCAGGTGAGTCGGGGGATGGTAGGCGTGGCGCGCTTCTCAGTGACCCCCACTAAAAATCCCTGCTGGGAATCCTCAGAGAAGCCCCCCACTGGGACAGGAGATCCCGTCCCCAGAGGGTGATTGGTGCTCTCACCACAAATGGCCTGATGGTTGCCATTTGTCCCTCAGGTCCTTCGATAACAATATTCCGTTTGCTCCTCATGGAGGCTGTCATCCCTCCAATTCCTGAAATCATGCCTGCTACAGGTTGTAATTCCCAATTGTCTGGCCACTCGGAGCGGGCGATGATGGTAACATCTGCTCCAGTGTCTATCATTCCTGGGCGCTGAATCCTTTCCCCATAACAAAACATGCTACAGTCCACAATGGGTTTGCAGGAGCCCACAACCTGTGTCCACATAGCGCTGGGGTTGAGGGGAACATGATCTGGGCAGTCACTAGGAAGTAAAAAGGCCTGTGCCACAGGAGTCTGTTCCTTTAAATAATAAGGAGGGTCTATGCAGGTCAGGGAGATGGAAATTTCATCTCCAGGGTATATAGTCTGGACCTCAGGAACAGTATGAATTTGTCCTGGACAGTTAGTTGGATCCCCAAGTATTAAGATGTTAGAGGGACCGCCTGGTGGTCCACGTTTCCCTGTGGGGACTTTGTAAATACAGTCACCCTTCATATGTAAAGAGAGTCTAGTTACCAGTTGACGCTGGGTTCCCATCTGGAGCGCTCCACCTGCTGGGCTTGATATCGGGGTCCCCGTGGAGGCAGGATGGTGGGTTTGGCAGGAGGGGTGGAGCGGTGCGGCATTTGATTTGATGTCGAAGCGCGGGGCCGTCCCGCGCTCTGCTTGAAGTTTCCCGAATGCCAGTTTTGTCTGGGGAATCGTTGGTGGGCTGGCGGTTGTATAGAATGTCTCTCCGGACAGTCTTTGAAGAAATGTCCAGGCTCACCACAATTAAAACAACAATTTCTATTGGGGTCTGCAGCATAAGCTCCAGATATCGCCTCTGCCACTCCTTTAGCCACTGCAAGTGCCACTGTATTCTCACTTGAGGCAGAGGAGTGTTTGGTGCAGGCTTCAACCATCTGATCTATGGTTGGTTCGGGGTCTAGAGGGAGGGCTTGCAAAACTGCTTTGCACTCCTGATTAGCATTGGCCATTGCTATTTTTATTAATAATTCTTTTTGTGCTTGAGAGCTCTCTATCTGTTTTTCAATGGCTATTTTTAACTTATCAATATACTTAATAAAAGACTCAGTTGCCCCTTGCTTAATATTGGTGAAGCACTGCGTTGGCACTTTATCATCAGGGGTGGTAAAAAGAGATATCTTGGCAGCATTAGCTATATCCTGTAAACATGCTTCAGGCAGATCTCGGGCCTGATCTCGGGGCTTTTGGAAATCTCCTTCTCCTGCTAATTGCTCTAAAGTAAAATTGGGTCTGTTAGCATCTCTTGCATAAACATCTGCCAATTGCTTTAAATGTTTTTTCCACTGCCTCTCCCACAACATGTATTCTGCTGGAGAGAGGAGGCAGTTCATAATATTTTTGATGTCATGAGGGACCATGACGTGGGCAGAGAAGGAGGCTTCCAGCAAATGTTTAAAACAATGTGAACTCCTGCCGTGTTCCTCGGCAGCTTTGCAAAGTTCCTGCAGTTCCCTATAGTGAAGGGATTCCCATGCAGCAACCTGTGCCCCTGTCCTGTCTCTCCTCATTATTACAGGAAAGGCAAGTATTTTCTGGGACAGAGCAGAGTTCCCCGCCCGTGTGGCTTCCCTCTGCACCTCAGCCCAGTGATCTTCATACTCAGAATCTGAATAAGAAGATTCACTGCTCTCATCTCCTAGTGGAGGTGGGGGGTGCTTGCTGGCAGCGCGGGGCTGGCTCGGGTGTCTAGAGCTGGCCCTTTTGTGGTTGCGTGGGGAAGCGGGGGTGGCCCCGCTCCGGCCGGAGCCGTCCCGACCTCCGGGGCACTGGGACCCTGGAGCGGGCGCGCCGCTGGGGACGGGGCCCCGGCACAAAGGGACAGGAGCGGGGCCCGCGACGGGGAGGGGTTTCCCGATGGATGGGGCAGGGCCCGACGCGGTTACACCCAACGACGCAGTGGGGGGGGAGGGGGAACAGGACGCGGCAGGAAGAGAAGGGGTGAAGGCGGGAAAGTGGCCATTTTGGACATCGAGGGCGGGAAAACCGGGGTGGGAGTGGGACAAAATGGCGCGGCTGGCCACGCTGCCGGCACCATCTGTGCTAACGCTAGGAACTGGGGGAGACACAACCGGGTGTGAGGGCATAGGGGAGAGGGTAGAGGAAAGACCCAGAGCGGCATGGCCATTGCCACCCTGGTGCGGGTAGAGAGACAGTGGGGGGGTGTCAGGGAGACGGCAGCAGCCCTGTGCCCAGGGGCAATGTCCACCCGCCGACTGGCTCTCAGATAGGGAAAGGGGTTCAGGGACACCTGGAGGGGCTGACGGGGTTGGGGGGTTTAACTGGGGACCCAAAACTCCCTCTTCTTTTTTTCCCTCTTTTTCTAATGAGAAAATAATATTTTGAAACACAGGAAAGAACTTTGCAACAGAAAAATCCCCTTTAGCTTGAACTGTATATAACTTTCTCCCCACATTATCCCAAAAAATTCCTGATTTAGCAGAGTCTGAATTAATCTTAAAATGTTTAAAAACCCAATGAATAAATCCTTTTAAATCCCCTTCAGAAAACCTAAAATTTCCCGCTTTTAAGGTAGTTACAACTTGGATATAAAAGTCCCTCTCAGGTGGGGTCAGCCTCAATACAGAGGACTCACTCCCCATCCTTTTTCACTCCCCGCCCAGCAGTAAAACAGCAAAAAAAAAGGAAAAAAACCCGAAAAAACCCTTTCACGGGATACACTTACAATTTCTCTTCGGCAGATGCCGGCGGGCGAAAACAAAGCTGCTGGGTGGGTGGTCACCTGGCGACCGGTCCTCAGGGGCTCTTCCTTGCCCCAGATGGTCAGCGAGGGTCCCGGTCGCAGCCTCTTGGATCGCTTCTTGCTAGAACGCAAGCAAGCTTCCTCAAGGGGCGGCGGCTCTGACGGCGGCTCGCCTCACAGCTGAAGGTGCAGGCGGACGCTTCTTCAGGGCTTCTTCAAAGCCCCACGTTCGGGTCGCCACTTGCCGCGGCGGCGGAAAGCCCGGAGCACCGCGACTTCTCTAGAAGCAGCCTTGAGAAAGGCTGGCCCGAAGTGCATGTGAGCAGCTTCGAGCAGTCGAGTGATTCCAGCTCAGCTCAGTAATAGTATAGTGATTTCAGCTCAGCTCAGTTCGGCAGCGGCGGCGGCAGGCAACACAAGAAGCAGGGACGAGATAGCTGGTCCAGCGTTCCACCGAGGCACAAGCCTTTATTTAGGCAAAGCTTCGGCGAAGGGTGCCGGTAACAGCGAATCTCCCGAACAGAGGAAAACCCGGGATATTTATGGGGAAGGAGAGGGGCGGGGGGAAGCCCGAGATACCTGTATGGGGGTGGGACAGCAGGGGGAACACCAATGAAACACAACAGTTTAACATAACTAACTCAAAGACCCCTGGGAGCAACATTGTGTCACTCTTACAGAGAAGTATCTCCTCTCCAGGGGAGGGCCAGTATCTCAGGCTGTACCCACAAAGAGAAATCTAGAAACAAACTACAGATATATGAGGTGGCAGCAGTTCTCTGCATTCAGAGGGAAGAGGTGGGTGGTACATGGGAAGACAGAGCACTACATCAAGAGGTAATTTTTCTGTTTTTCTTTGTTTTATTCACAACCCTACACATACATACATAGGAAGAGATCAGTGTTCAAGAGCAGGTGTACTTAAGAAGCTATAACCCGCAGAGAAGTGACGTGCTATACAGCCCAAAGATGCTAGCAACCACAGCAAAGGGAAGAACAAGGTTTGGGGGAAGCATTCCTGGAGCAGGCAGAGGTGCCCCAAATGGTAATGATGCTGCTAATTTCTCAGAAAGGAGAGTATGATGAAAAGTCAAAGCTACGAAAGGGTGAGGAATACCCCTAGTGATGTGGAGTGATTTGTCAACCTAAAGGAGACAAACAGTAGAAAATTATTTTGACAGAAGAAAGAAAAAGTGATGGAAGAAGGTCCCTTTGAAGTTGAAACAAGGTCCCTTGAGATTGTAATTTGTATAACCTGTGAAATCATGTTGGAAGCTCCGAAGTGGCCCTAAAGAAGATTAATTACTCTGACTTGTTGGAATAAGCACTAAGAGCAGAACAGGATTTTACATGGATGCATCTGCCCACTATCCTCAGCAGAGAGGGAGAGAGCACAAATCTGAGGAAAAAAATACCTGCAGCGTGTCTCATATTGTTGCATTTTCTCTGCCACCAATTCCAGTACAGACCTTTTTTTGTCCTTGATGCCACAGCACAACAACTCTCACCTTTGCTGGCATCACTTCCTCCTTCCCTCTTGTTACAGCATGTTGTACTTCCATGGCGGGAATGCAATTTCCCAATGCTATGGGGACAGCCAGAGCACAATGAACTCTTGTTGCCTTCCAGCTGCCAAATCACTCACCCCTTCAGGTAGGGGTCTGAGTGGGGCTCTTAGCAGGCCTTCCTCACCACCCAGCTGCAATGCCTCAAACCTTTTGAAATTTGCAACTTCATGACTAGAGTTTCTTAAATAATGTGTGTGTGTGTGTGTGTGTATGTGTAAAACTGTGCATAATTGTGTTTGACTTACTTCCACTTTTCTCTTTAACACTCCTCTTAGTTAGTCCTAAAACATCAGATGTATCCATGGCAACAATTAAAAACCAGACTGACAGGCCTTACCAACAGTATTTCAAAATTGTAGCTATACAGGATATGCCATATCTGTGTTAATTCACAAATGTGTCCTTAATGTAAGTGCTCTAAATAGGAAAGTTGAAAGACGTGTTATTAAGGATAGACCTGAGTGAATACTAACACATATTTTATGTGAATAGTGTTGACACTTCTTTTTCTTTTTCTCTTGAATGAATGTTCCCATCAACTCTGAATGAAGCGAATTATTGTCACTTGCTTTCAGGAAACCAACCCTTGAGAAGAAAAATACACATCGCCAAACAGGCAAACATGAGGTTAGGAAGGTAGGGCCAGATAACCCCACCAGTGATCCTTTGCAGCCTTACTGTGATTCTGTTTATGATCTCGGGTTTATACGCTCTCATAAGACAAAATACAGCTTGAAGCACAGCGAGAAGATGCAGGATTTCAGAAGTTAAAAGCAACCCATGAAAAAAAAAGGCACAGATCATTCCAACTGTGTAATGCTGAAAAAAAGAAATAAAGTTTTTGCAATAAACTTTGTGTGAATTTATTAGGAAATTTTACTTTATTCTATGCAACATAGACTAGAAAATGCACTACTGATAGGATTTGTGAATGCTAGTTATTTCAAGGTAGAAGGTTTATATTATAAATCCACAACTTTAAGTCATTCCTGCCTGAGTAAGATGGACAACTGAAAACGCTGAGCTAATGGAACTATTCTCATGTTGCTTTTCAAATTGAGATGAAAAATTGAGGGAAAGCCATGATTTACACTCAAAATATCCAACCATTGCATGGTGAGACAGTTTCTCTATAATTCCTAAGATGAATAGGATTTGATGAATTGAACAGAGAAGTAATTTTATGTCTGGGATAGTTAGTAAGAAAGTGACAACTTAGGGGGTTTTTATTTGGGTTCTTTTCTCTTTTCTCTTTTATATTTTCCTTTTCCTTTTCCTTTCTTTTTTCTTTTCTTCTTTTCTAACTTTAAAGAAAGAAATCCTTTTTCTGAACTCGTTTTTTGCAAACTGCTAGTCTTCAGATATGTGAGGGTGAAATGCCCCCTCTTTTTCCATTGCAAGGGAGGGATGCCCCTGTCATGTGAGTACTGGCGCCAGCAGGGTTGGGGTTATGGTGGCAGAGCTGCACTGATCCCTTTCCCCTCTGCCTGTGTGATGCTGCTGCTCACCGGAAATATTTACATTAAGCTGAGGGAGACTTACAGCAACAGCACCAGTATGCAGATGGGGAAAAAAGACAGGAAAACTTACAAAACCGTTTATAGGTTGCTCAGACGACCTTGCTAAGAGCCCTACAAAACTCACTACAACCCTGCTGGAGTCACTAACAAACCAAAATGCTTTACAAAACTTGAAGCTCTTCAGTAATTCTGAATTGCTCTGAAATAGTTGTGCTCCACTCATGCTCCATAAAGTCTCTTTTAACCACTTCAGATTTATAAAGGGAATACTGTCAATATTATGGTAATTCAACTCCTTCAGTCGCACATGTGAAATGAAATGGTTCTGTATTTTTCTTTCGTAATTTTTGCTATCTGCCAGGTAAAAAAGTGGATTATTAAATGAAAGAAAAAAAAATTACTTTTCTGGATTAAAAAAAAAAAAAATCAGTTATCTTATGCCACTTTGCCTAAGCTATCATGAAGCTATCATTTTTCTTCAGTTAATATCCACTTCATGAGTTAAAAAACCATGAAGGGGTTGGACAATCTTCAGATATTTGCCTTTAATATTTGTTATAGATACATTTTATATTGTTGGCTTTTCGCAAATATTAAAATGAATGTTATGTGCATAAGAATGAGAAATTTTGTTGTATTAATATAGTCTTCTTTATTTCTGTTATTGATGAAATTTAGAAATATTAGTATAATACATATATGTTAGGCCATGGCATAGTATTAAAATAAAAACTGCTTTTGTTTGTATAACCTAAAGACTGAGGAAAAAATAGCTAGAGACTCCTGCATTTGTAAACTATCTTACCCAGATGAAGACAGCAGTGACCAGAGCTCTGGGGGGCGGAATTTATTGCATTTCTGGTATCAGGGAATGTAAATCTCGATGGCGCCAAGAGGATTGATCTATTGGGAAGGGGGCAAGAGAAAACTAAACAGAAGAACACCAAAGATCCTAAGAAGAATGTATGAATATGTATGAGAATTTATGGATATGTAGTAGGATTCTGTTTTTAAGGGACAATCCTTTGTTAGTAAGGTGTGCTCTCTTGGCTGAATGCAGAGACACCTGGCCGTATCTGTATACTTTACTTTATTTTTTTCTCCTAATTGTTTTTTTATCAAACTTTTAAATTCTGTAAAAATTATGTGAACCTCGTTTTTCACATGTTGAAAGCATTTTATGATCAGGAGATGTACACTTGAAGTATATTTTACTGAGAACTGAAAATATATTAGCAAATACATAGAGCTTACTGTTGCGGTGCATTGTTGTTCATTATATTTGATTCAATTACATTCTTTATTGTTAAGTTGTACCCCCCCCCCCCCCCCCATGTTTAATGCTTTGGTCCCAATCCTGCCCTCCTACCCCAGTTGCCAATCCACCCTGATACCTGCCCCTTGTTCCTGAACGTTCCCTGTTTCCCCTCCCATTAAGTTGTCAATCCTCCCTTGTGCCAACCCCCTACCTGGACCCCCCCCTTTGGAATTCCCATATTCCTCTGAGCTCCATTGGCCCATGTGCCCCACACTCCTGGTTTTCCCCATTGGTTTATGTATTGTGTAACCCCGCCTTGTGCTCCTCCCCTATGTCTTCCCTATTGGGTTATTATTTGTACACTCCCCTTGCTCCTCCCCTACACAAAAGTTGCTGTACCCCTGTATCTTTTGTCTTTCTTCCCTGGAACCTTCAAGAGAATAAATCCCTTTTGGAAACCACATGGAAGACCTCTCCCTCATCCTTGCTCCTGCCCTCGACGCTGGACAGCCTGTGCCGTAGAGCATAAGCCCTAAGCTGCCCTGCTTTCCAGGAGCAGCCCACTCTTGGCTCGGTGCCGGGAGCTGGCTGGGGAAAAATCCGGCTCCGTGTCAGCTTACCACTTTTTTTGGTATTACTCGCACCACACAGCAGAGAGCAGCACTGAATTGTCTAAATCAGACATTCTTAACAAGGAAGTTGTGCAAATAAGGGTTATCTCATTTTAGCAACTAAAACAAAAGAATATTGGTATGTGGGAGGAAAAATTTCAGATTAATGCAAAAGGACAGGAAAATTTATTCAACTTTAATTAAGAAATCAATTACAAAAGCATCCAAAACTGCCATTTAAATAAGGATGGGAATGGGATAGTTCAACTTCTGCTTTGTAAAAAAAATAAAAAAAAAAAAAAATACAGAGTTCACCAGAGTTCTTAATTTAATTCAAAAATATCTTACTTCCTTGATGAGACTGGTCCTTTGGATTTTGATTTTAATACAACATCACTTCCTCTCATGCTGTCCATTGATGAAGTATAAACTTATCTTCCCAAGAAAATGCATTTCTGGTCACACTGTTATTGCAAAAATCCTCCTTTCTCAGCCCCAGGAAGAGGCCTGAAGAAAGACATCTACCGAAGCTGGTTATCATGCAGTGGTGATAAACACAGGGCCAGGAAACCTTCTTCTCCTATTTGAAAGCCTTTATTCAAGTCAGCTTTGGGAGGGGGCCCGACGGGTCACACGCACACCGCCGGCGCTCCCTGAAGCGACTTGGAGAAGGAGGAATGCGGCTCTGCCTACGGGGTACAATGTAGGCCAAGCCTACGGGGTGCAATGTAGATCAAGCCGGGATCTCCGTCCTCGCGGGTAAACCTGGAGTGCCTTTTGGCTCGAAAGTCCAGGGGTGTCACCTCTAGCGAGTCTCTTTGCGGTCATGGCAAGGAAAGCGGAGTTGGTGGGTAGTGTCCCTTGATCCTGACCTTGGGGCATCGCTTTCAGTTTCTTTATTCAGTGTTTCGATGCTCCAGAGATCGGGTTTTTTGTCCAAGGTTGTGTTTTTCGGCAGCCGATTTGCATAAGCCCCACTCGCCATTTCGGTATGTCCTCCTCCCCGGCCGCCGCTTCGGGAAGTCTCCGGTCGCCATGTTGGAAGTCCCCTTAACTTCGGTTGTCGTGCCGGGCAGCCTCCGACTACAGTTGTCATAGGACAGGGGCAAAAGGGAACAGTTCGTCATGGGACCCAGAATCGGTACGCTTCAGAACCTGGAACAGAGGCTGGAAAGAACACGTGCAAAACCTGGCCGGCGGCTCCGGCCGCCGGGACGTCCCCGACCCCGGGCGCGGCCAGACAGGAGCAATGAGGGAACAGCTCGGCACGGGCTCAGAACCGGAACGCCTGGAACAGAGGCTGGACAGAACACTTGCAAAACCTGGCCGGCGGCTCTGGCCGCCAGGGCGTCCCCGACCCCAGGCGCGGCCGGACAGGAGTAACGAGGGAACAGCTCGGCACGGGCCCAGAACCGGAAAGCCTGGAACAGAGGCTGGAGAGAACACTTGTGAAACATGGACTGCAGGTAGGGCTTATTTATATCAGTGGCACAGTATGGTGTATGAGCAATCCCACGTTTAAAAGATGTGAAAAAACAGAGAAAGCTGCAAGGGAGAAAAATGAATACATTGACAGAACTGGATGCAAAAACTTTTTTCTTGTTTCCGCCCCCCCCGTTTTTTTTTTCCCCCTAGTCTTTCCTGCCTCCCCTCCCCTGGCCAACTAAATTAATCACAAAAACTAGGCAAGCACAAATGACCAAGGTGAGCCAGCTGCAAACTAAATGGGTAAAACAGCAACAAGTGAGGTAGCTATGAGGGCATATGCCCCAGAGCTCAAATTGCCAGGGAACAGCTTTATGCAGCTCTAATAAATTTTTAAATGTGCTTACTGATAAAACACAGGGCCAGGAGACCTTCTTCTCCTGTTTGAAAGCCTTTATTGGAATCAGCTTTGGGTGGGGGCCCGATGGGTCGCGCGCACACCGCCAGTGCTCCCTGAAGCGACTCAGAGGAGGAGGAATGCGGCTCTGCCTACGGGGTGCAATGCAGGCCACGCCTACGGGGTGCAATGTAGGCCAAGCCGGGCTCTCCGTCCTCGCGGGTACACCCGGAGTCCCCTTTTGGCTCAAAAGTCCAGGCATGTCACCTCTAGCGAGTCTCTTTGCGGTCATGGCGAGGAAAGCGGAGTTGGAGGGTAGTGTCCCTTGATCCCGACCTTAGGGCATCGCTCTCAGTTTCTTTATTCAGTGTTCCGATGCTCCAGAGATCGGGTTTTTTGTCCGAGGTGGTGTTTTTCGGCAGCCGATTTGCATAACCCCCAATCGCCATTTCGGGAGGTCCTCCTTCCCAGCCGCCGCTTCGGGAAGTCTCCGGTCGCCATGTTGGAAATCCCCTAACTTCGGTTGTCGTGCCGGGGCATCCCCGACCCCGGGCGCGGCAGGACAGGAGCAACGAGGGAACAGCCCGGCACCGGGTCAGAACTGGAACGCCTGGAACAGGAGCTGGAAGGAAATGTGATAAAAGAATGTGTGAATAAAAATTCGGAACAGTTTTTAAATAAAGTGTGTATAATTATAAATAATGTAATATATAAAATGAAACCCCTTCCCCGGGTCCGGTCGGGATTTTCTCTCACAAAGACACAGAAGAAAAAAACACACCCAGATTACAAAACTCCGGCAGGGACATCAACTCGGAGAAAAGGCAGGACAAGGGCTATCAGAAGGACAAAGAAGTAGCCCGGAGACTCATCTCCGAACTTGAGCAACGCCCTGCCAACTCCGGCCAGAGACAATCAAAGGAACAAAGAAGACAAGTCCCAGAAAGATAAACATCGCCAAAATGGAACACCCCACCCGCCCAACTTAGTTTAGGAAAAAGCAATCAAGAAGGACAAAGAGAGAAAACTCTGCCGAGAGATCCGTCGGCACCAGCCCGGATCCTGCAACTCTGCCCTGATGAAATACCTGCAGAATCACTTTGCATATGAGGAGATTCTGCCTGAACAGTAGTTAACTCTATTTTACCAAACCAGGAAATCTATTCATCAGACAATCAGAGACACTTGGTGAATGGAAATTGATCAAAATTCTAGCCTGGGGACACAAATCCTCTATAAAACCCCAGGCCCGAGAACCTTCAGGTGTGGATTTGGGAAACCTATACCTTCGGTGTAGACCCTGTCCACCCAGCGCTGCGCTGATCTTTTATTGTGGGCTTTTTTATCGTTGTTTCGTTGTCTTTATTGTTTATTAATAAATCTCTTTTTATTTTTATCACGAAATTGCCTTTTGCATTTATAACAGAAACACATACAAAGACCCGGCCGGCAGCTCCGGCCGCTGGGGCATCCCCGACCCTGGACACTGCCGGACAGGAGGAACGAGGGAACAGCTCGGCACCGGGTCAGAACTGGAACGCCTGGAACAGAGGCTGAACAGAACACTTGCAAAACCTGGCAGCTCCGGCCACCGGGGCGCCCCCGGCCCCGGGCGCTGCCGGACAGGAGTAGCGGGGGGGGGAACAGCTCGGCACGGGCTCAGAACCGGAACGCCTGGAACAGAGGCTGGAGAGAACTGGAGAGAACATTTGCGGAACATGGACTGCAGGTGGGCTTATTTATATCACTTACTCTTGGTTTTTACAAGAGTTTAAAATCGCATATTTCACACTAATTTCTGAAATATATTTTGAATCAAACATCATAATAAACCAGTCACTAAACTGCAAAAAACTTCAAATTAAGTTCTGGTCTTTTGCAAATCAATTGAAATCCAGTTTGATTCAGCAAGGACTAAGAGAGCATCTGTCTTGGTTTGAAAGAGAGGTGTCTATTAAGGAAGGCAGGAGCCTCCCTTGCAATGGAAAAACAACACAAACCCTCTGGCTCAGAATGATTATAAATTTGAAATGAGGGGTTTTCAGGCAGGGATATGAGAACAGCAAGATAATTTCTTTGCAGGTGTGCAGAGGCAGGCAAACACAAGAGCGGCTCTGCAGGGCCCAGGCCCAGAGCCGCCCGCGTGCTCCCCTCGCTGCACTTCCGGGCACGGCCGCCGGGGGCGCTGCTGCTCCCGGCGGGCAGCGCGGCTTCGGGGATTCCGCCGCGACGGCAGGGGGCGCTGTGCCGCGGGCGCGGGGAGCACGCGGTGATGGCGGCTCGGCCCCGCCGGGAAGGGCTGGCAGAGAGGCTTTGCTGCACGAACCCTGGGGCAGCCGGGCCCGCTGCCCAGCAGGACTCTCGGGAGCGCCGAGCTGGAAGGGCAGGAACGAGCAGAAACCCCGGGGCGGTGGATGAGATGCGTGCGAGGCTGTGCAGCTGTAGCGGGAAGCAGCGGAGGCTCGGCAGGCAGGGCTGCGGGTGCAGCGGGTGAAGGCTCGGAGCAGCGCCGGAGAAGCGGTGGGGGCGGAGCAGCAGCGATCCAGCTGCCAGCAGGGCAGGGAAACGCAAGGCCCGTATCCCGGGGCTGTCCCCTGAGGCACCTGAGCAGATGGTGAAAAGTCCCTCTTTTAGTGAGGAAGGTGTTAATAAGGGCCCAGTTCAGTGGCTGCTCTCACAAGCAGACGCTCAGGCACAGCAGAAGCTGCAGGACCGGGCTGGGCTCCGGCCGCAGCAAATTCCCCAGGCAGCAGCTCCAGCTTCGTCCTCCGAAGCTGACAGAGAGCGAAAGCCAGCAGTTCCCCAGCCCCGACTTTTAGCCCAAATCTCTCTGTATCTCAGTCCTACACGGGAAACCTCAGGTAAAGAGAGAGTAGCGAGCTGCACCACTCCCCTGAACTGTCTCTGTTAAAGTATCCAGTCATTATTGTCTCCTAGCAACGTGTAGGGGAAGAAATTTCTCAAGACGAAAAATTACAAAAGAACTTCTGAACCCCTAACACCATCAGTGCCCAGATTTCCACACATGTAGTCTGTAAAATATGTATATTAATCAGTGAAATACAGTTAAAAAAAAAAAAAAAAACAACAACAAAAAAGCAACAAATGAAAAACAGCTGTCAGAACATGCCAATTCTCTCAAAGAGTAAGAAAAAGTATGAGATAAAGGAAGACCAGAGCAGGACTCTTGCAGAAGGTTGCATGCAAAAACAAAATTCTGGCAAAAGTAAACTGTGTGACATTCCTCAAGAGATCAAAACCAGCTCTGTGAAAAGTTACCATGTGCTACATGAAGTAACTCTCATGTAGTGATGGATCTCATACCCATCTTTGTCCAGAGCATAGAAGGGGAACCTGCTGCTTCCTGAGTTGTTCCTCATCCTTGGGACAATGTCCAGCCCTCACCTAAAGAGTGACTTTTCTTGGGGGAAAACAAAGGAATATCCAGTTGTGATTTGCAGTGGGCTAAACACTGCTACATCTAAATCCAGTATCAGTGTGCTTCTACTTAACCAACAGAAGACCAGTTAGACACATGCCCAAATATAAAAGTCTTAGCAAAACTAGACCAGGGCATCCACACACATTTAAGAGGCAGACAGGCTTGAACACTTCACCTTGTAAAACTCTCCATGCTTCTAACCATGGGTCTAACATTTACCCACTAAACAAACTATTTACATTGCAAGTTCAGATTCATTACAATATTGTTTGTTCAGGAAACTTATTTTAAAACCTTTTTGTTGAATGACTTGCTAGAAGTATATTAAAGTGATTTCATTATTTTAAAATTTCTTAAAAGAAAGGTCATTTGCAGAATGACCATTTTTCACATGCAAGACCAGTGGCTGTTTATCAGCATTCAGATTCCACCCCTTCCTTCCCACCTTACATTTAATTTTTATGGTAACAGAGAGGTTAGAGACACCACAACCATGAAATATAATCAAAAGAGTTTAAACCATAATTTAAAAGATTATTTTATTTTTTTAAGTCTACGAGGCACTTGTACCTTGTATTTTTCTCAGCGATACATATATCTATATCTGTCATTTTCTCAGAGATGCATATGTCTATATCTCTCTATATATAGATATATAAATTAGATATATATTGATATAGATAGATATAGATATATGTCTCCCAATAAAGTTTGCCAGAAATAAACCCTTTACTCTTCTATGTAGTTGAATTAAAAAGGTACAGAAGATAGAAGTAAAAACAAGATTGTTGAGACTGAATGTGAATTGAGAAAATACATTTTATTTAATCAGCATATCCTGGCCTCTTCAAAACTTACTCCTCAGTATTTCAGGTTGATGTTTACGTAACCTAACTTGTTTGTTAAAAAGCAGAACTACTAAATCCACTTAAGCAAATAAACCAGGTTGCAGAGTACTTCTTCCTGTCCTGCTGAAGAGCTGCTTCTATTTAGTACAGCTCTGCATTGCAGGCATCAGCAGCTGACTTTGGGCACATTTATCTCTATTTAATGTGCATCACAGATACGGCCTCCTTGGCAAATGCTGCCTTCCTTGATACAGCTCTGCAGTGGAGAGAAAACATCTACAAGCTTTTTGTGTTGATTAGCAAGTAAAGAGAACACAGATTGAAAGCATTGTGTTAATCAAAATCTGGTAAAAAAAATGGTAAAGCATGACTGAAGGTAACTATTAACTGTGTAACAAAAATCCTTTTTCAGTGGGTTTAGAATAACTGTGTTTTATATAGATGCAAACATCAGGAACTTACAGAGCTGCCAGAGATCGAAGGTGTTTACAAAAGGCAGCAAACCTTGACTTTATAGTTCCCCAAAATGACAAATTCATGCTGTGGGGTGGCTTAGGCATGTTTTAAACCTTGCAACAGCTCTTTCTCAAAAATGTCTAAGGAAAGTGACTTTCCTAGTGAAGTGAAGAGAGGTGATAAATTACAGCAGATAGAAGAAATAGTAACATGGAAGGAGAGAATCAGAGCAAGAAGAAAGCTAGATTTCTTTTATAACCAAACTCAGAACAAAAACAGACAAACAGCACACAAGAAAGAGGAAGCATAAAAAAAATCTACAAAAGGGAGACAGGGAAAAAGCCAAGAAAGTGGAGAATGTCTAAGAGACAACAGAAATAAAAAGGAAAATTTACAGTTGTCATTTAAGGTGGAAATTAAACAAATAAGCTGCTGTGATGCCACGATGATTTTTTGCCTTTTCTTCTATATAATTTTTATGTATCCTCAGTATTCTTATTATGAATACTTGTAATTCCTTAAGTCTGATAATTTAGCATAGCCCTAGTTTCCTGTTAGGCCAGGAGACCAAACATCCTAAAGACCTCATAGCAGGAGGCCAGAAAACACTATCCTGGGAAACCAAGGTCCTTGCTAGAACATGTCCTGTAAACTACAGATTTGGCCCATATAGGGGGGAATTCCACTGATGGGGGAATATCACACCATTCATCCAGGCCTCCCACTGGGGCATCTTAGTTACATATGCTAATTTGTAAGGTCTGTAAATTCTACAGGTGATCTATACAGATTGTGTCTGTGCATTGCATCCCACCTTGGCCAAGTGGTACACTAATAAGGATCCTTATTAAAATACCAAGGTAAAAAAAAACGTTATCTCTTAACTGTGTCTGGCTCTTAATTTTTTAAGACCAGGAAAAGGCATCAGCTGGAATACTCTTGTGTATTTCTCAAAATGGCGGCCCAGAATACAGGAAAAAAGACTAGGGAATATTGAGACAAATTAGATGTATAGATATAATTAGGAATGCTTGAGGAAAGTCAGTGGCTACCATGAAGTTGGTGGTTACATATAAAAAGACATATATGTAAATTTACGTATAATGCATTGTGCATGCACTTCTCTGATGGCAACACATTTCAGTATTTTCCTTAAGAACTTGAGGGCTGGACTAGATGACCCTTAAAGGTCCATTTTAGCCCAAACTATTCTGTGACTGTAAGATCCTAGTATGTTTCTGTAGGAAACAATGAAGTCTAATAGACCCAAGTTAAAACCAGTTTGAATTGAAGTAACTTTGATGCATTGGAGAAATGGTCTAATATTAGTATTTTTTTAAAAAAATAATCACAACAAAGTGCTAAGTGCTAGATTTGATAAAAATGAAAACACATATACATACAAAAAAGGAAAGTATTGTTTTGCAATTAGTACTGCCTAAAAGGAGAATATCAAATACCCAGGTAAGAATCTGAGCTGCAAAGCTGCTGCAAAACAAGTAAAGGTAATTGTGATTTGTTTTAGTATAGCTGCCTAATTAGCACTTATCTTAGAGGTTATTATCTTGGGGGGTAGCATAATGGGTGGCATGAAAAGACCACTAACACAGTACTGTTTTGTATGAATATACAGGGTGAGTAATAATTTTGTAAAACTGTAATTACAGATTAACGTGGGAACGTTAGTGCCTGGTGGCCCTCTTTGTTGGGGAGGATAACAAGGGTATGGGATGCAAAGAGAAATGGTAAGCATGTGCCTGGGCTGCCTGGTCTACTGTGTCCATGAGAGGACACAGCTGGCACCTTTGGAGGTTGCTCCACTGAAAACACTCCTCAGCTAAAAACTGCTTAATGGAGTTAAACTCAGCAGCATTTAGAAAACTAATTTCCATAGAAAGTTTGCCTTTTAAGATATCATTGTCTTTAGACAGAGCAAAACATTTGTATTACCTTCCTTTATGTTTATTTTCAAATTTATATTACCTTTTTACTAGATGTCAGAAAAATTTTAAAATCTTTTACCACTAAAACTTTTTGAAAGCATTAAATGCAATGCAGTATGAACAAATGATGACACACAGTCTGTGTTAAAGAAGTTACATTAGTGCCTTTGATGTGGCAAACCAGCCACAGCTATGCCAATCCGAAAGTTCCAGAATTCCAATACTAGTAAAAATTGATTAAACAGTGGTTTAGCTGCTGGTCCCTGGTGCCCAAGTTTTCATATGAAAAGCAATACACACCACCTCACCCTGCAGTTTTATGGCATTAGTCCAGCTTCTTCTGCAGCACACAGTATCATCTCCAGCTTGGCCATTTTGTTTTTTAATGTGAAACTCATTCCTGATATGGACGATGGTGTCTTGAAATTACAGATAATCACATTGTCCTTTCCTGTGGAAAACAAATCCCTGTCCAGAACAACTACTTTCATTTAGTAAATTGCAGTCCATATTCCTTGATACACAACTCAGCTGATGTCCCTTTCCATTTCCCCTTTCCCAACTCTGTGAGCTCAGCTGTCTGTGAAATGACTGCATCAGCTTAATCCCAGTCCATGAAGAGGAAATGGCAATCCAGAAAAGATACAATGTTTGGGCTGAAGATTTTTCTATTTTATTCTTGTCAGGCTGATACCAAAATATGTGTTCACTCAAAGAAAACAGGTTGTATGACCAAAACTTGGAGGTTTGTCCTATTCACAGTATAAGCCAAATGAATGGGAAGCAAATGGACACTGCTGATGCTTGAAGACGAACCTAACTCCAACTAAGAGCCTGGATTCTTTTAATTTCTGACAATGTACAAATTCTACACAGTATACACTATGTATCTATATAAATGACTGCTTTGGGAAATCATACAAATTTTATATTTGTTGAAAAGCCACTTTAAAATTTGACAGGTTAAAGAAATGTGACAGGGGTTTGTTATCCAGAACCATTGAAAGTAGCTTGTAAAGCTCATAATTCAGAGAAAAAGATTCTTTATTTTCCTGTCTGCTTTAAAGAGAGACATGTCATGCTCCCATTTAATGAACTGAAAAGCTGACCTTCCCTCAGACTCATCAGTGCTGCACCCCCTGGAAAGCAAAATTCTCATCTCAGCTCCAGGGTAAGTACAAAAATCTACTTTCTTTTCATATGAATTTAGATGGAATATGAAAATTCCTCTAAAAGAGTGATTTTTCTGAACCACTTCAAGGTCCACTTGGTAATAGCCTATTAAGGAGGCAAGAAGTAATAATTGTGTTGCATATTCTTTGAAAATTTATCATAAAATCGAAATCAAACCAGCAACATCTTCAACATTTTCTCAGCCTTACCTACACCAGACACGCCAGGACAGGTACCAGAGGCTTACCTTCTTGTCTAGAGAATACTTCCAGGGTTTCCTCTCCCATAGCACATACTCAGCTGAAATAAACATTTCAAAAAATTGAGTACTCCTTATGGAACTGCACTGAATCATGCATGCTTGCACATGACAGCAGAGATCAGCTGAAGACCTTTTAAGTCCTTTGAGTTACACAGTGTGGACTTGGTGGATTCAAAAGCAAGATTTCATACGACCCCTGCAATCCAAGGCTTGCTTTCATTCCAGAAGCTTTCTGCCAAGGCTTTCACTTGTATTTTTGGCTAAACTGCAAAGTCCCAGGGAATGTGGATTCTAAAGGCAGCTTGAAGCTTTAGGCTGCATGGAGAAAGCAGAAGGCTAAGCTGCCAGAAACAAGCTGATCTCCCACCATAGTTCCTTTCTTTCCTCTAAACCATCACTTTACCTTTGTTACACTTTCAGGAAGGGGTCCCACAACTCACATGCCTTGTAGACTTTCAAATCCCCAACCCAATGTCAAGACTGGCTCCTCTCAGCACCATGCCACACTTTGCTTCTGCAACACAACTGATGGCTATTGCTGAAGGGGTCTTTGGTACTACTTTGGGTTTAAGCTAAAGAAGGATGTTTGCTCAAGGTGGTTTTTTTTTGTTTTTTTTAGCTGTGGAACTATTTGGGCAATTTTGGCATCATTCACCTGCACTGTTGCACACGTGGAAAGAAAATGCATGCGTAACCAAATCTAATATTCCAAAAATCAAATTCAAGATGGTTACAAGATATTATTAAGTATACTCCTTCTTAGTGCTGCTAGGCTGAAACAAATAGGAGAGACCATGTAATCCTTTTTTAACACATTGCCTTTTATAAGAAACAAACAAAACCCTTTTCTAAGTGATTTCTGACTAGGAAGGGTGACAAATCCTCTGGGTGTAAAACTCAGAATTTCCTCCACTTACCATGGTGTACATTCTTTCTCTAGAAATGGTTCAAAAATTTAAATAGTGAAATACACAAAAATTAAAACACTCATATGAAATCTCTAATGGTTCTTTGTGGTTAAACTGCCGTTCACATGAATAAGATGCTATCTGCATTTATACTTAAAAATTATTTATTCTGCTGCACCGAAAAGAAGGAGGGAATAAATGTCAACTCAATTATTTCTAAAAGAAGTAAGCAATTTAAACTAGTAGAAAAACTGGTAGGAAGACTGGTTATTACTTGCTCTTTGGAAATTTTGCAAGTTGATGAAAAGTAGTATATATCACACAAAGTAGGAAGAAAAATCACACTGGTAGACAATAAACATTTATTGATCTTTGGCTTTAGAAAGTGTCCTATTTTGGATATGGGAAATACTATATAAAATAATGGAAGGGTTTTTTTAAACCTAAAGTACTGTAAAACAGTCTATCCTTTACAGTGCACAAGTGCAAGGCATGCAGAGTACATGTACGGATGCTAAAATACTATAGGAACATCATCACTGCAGTAGACATATGTCCAACATAGGTTAACGCTTTACAAAGGCAAGCAAGTTAATGGGGTTACTTGAAAATCAGCAGGTATCACAGTTTCTCTTAGATTTGCTGTGGTATTACCATGAGAAACTAATAGATAAAAATTTCATTTTAATAATGTGTGCATTATAAAAGCAGAGTTAAACTGTAACATTTTCAACAAAATGAACAGGAAATAAGAAAGTATAACCTTGCTTCAATTTTGTGAAATTTACTGTTGTTAAAGTAATGTAGGCATTTAAATGACAAACCAATTCTTACTATTTTCACATTAATATAAAATGCTGCCTGAGCAAGGCAAAACCACCTTCTTAAATGCTCTACAGTAAAAAACGTAACGTAATTTACAATTAATGTAAGGAAATATTTAGCAGGCTTACTGTACCAGGTTTTCCCAAACAGTGTACTATATACAGTACAGATTTATATAGCCACTTTTTAGAGCTGAAAGCTCAACGTGCTGTGACAGGCCTTCCTCAGAAGGCTTCCTTTGGTAGATTTGAATCAGCAACACCATCTCAACTTACAAGCACTTCACAAGCAGAGTGTATAATTAACTCAGGAGTAGAAGCCTGTTGTTTCCTCACTTTTAACTTCCTTGCTGAACCAGTCAAGTTCTACCTTCAGTTCTACCTTCAGCTCTTGCATTTCTGAAGGTGGGCAAGCAGTTTTAAAGTAAGGGTGGTTTCACTATTGAATACTTTAACAGACTTCCACAAAATTCTACAAGGTGTAACTTTTTGAAGCTTGGTGTTAGTCAGCCGTGTCACATTTGGTACTGTTTGTGCTCCAAATCCGTAAGGATTCAGTGACCTTCAGTGCTGCCTTTCTGAGCCCAAGCAGAACGACTTACCTGGCTGAAGTCACCCATGTGCCTGCATGACTGGGGTGTAATTAACACCCAGGTGTCACTACAAAACTTTGTCAGTCAATCCATTCCAAATCTTGTAAATACTCACCCTCAGTCATAAAGAAAACAATGCAGAGGTGGCAGGAGGCAGAGGGAGTGGTGCTAATTTAAATTAGGGGTGTTCAAGTATCAGTCTGATATGGGCCAAGTCGTTAGATTACCATTTAAATAAGAGGAATTTCTTCAAAATCTTATTTGTCTCCAATACATAATAACACAAAACCACACATGGACATTACATAAGCCAAAAACTGTATGAAAAAAATAATTTCATAGCAAACCCCATTTCAACGGATACCAGAATCACCCATGATTAGGCACTTCACAGTGTACAAAAGTAATGCAGTATTACCGGAGGCTGTTTATTAGCTGTAGTAGTTGTACCCAAGTATTATCCACAGCACTAAAAAAATCCCCAAAACAACCAAAAAATCCCCTCAAAAGTGAACTTTTTCAACTTGTGCCGTGCTCTTCTGATCAGAGATCTTGATGAAGTTTTAAAAGCATAGGAGCCAATTTGTTTTTAAGCAGCAGGCAATGCAACACCAGATCCATATAATGCAAACACCACTTGACACCATCCTCACTGTGAAGCATGACAGTCTTGGTAAAGCTGTAACTATAAAATTCATATTTTAACAGTATTGTAGCAGTAAGAGGAAGCTAGAATTTACATATATAACATCAGTCTTTCCCACTAGGCAAATACTGAAATGAAGGGAGAGAGTCTTTTTGCCGTAGGTCTTTTTTCTAGAGTAGCAAGTATTATGTACTTTTCACTTAAAGACAAACAAAAAACAACAAAAAAACCTTATTAATTGAAGAACAACATGGAATTTGTGTGTTCCCAGAAACAAAGAGACAAGTAGAAGATGTAAAGTACAATATTTACAACTTGAAAGATGTTCCCTGTGCAGTTTGTAACATGTCTGCCTTATGAGAAATTTTAGTCTGAAATTATTTAATAGTGTCTTTGGATTAATATTTGCTTACATAAATGGGAAGACTGAAACATTAGGCAGCTTTCTAGACAGAATATTTTTCCATGTGTATTTCTTCTAAAAAACCTTACATATGTTAACAATGGAACAAAGGAATGACCAAAGATGGGGAAAAAAAATAAAAACTCTTGGCACATCGTGACATGGGTATGAACTGTAGTTATGAAATACAATTTTTTGGTGCCTTTTTCTTCGCCCTATGTTTTTCTTGAAAGTACTGTGAATATGCATTCTGGAAGCTTAGAACACATACAGGAGGCAGAGTTACTATGAGCAGAGGAAGAGAGAATAAGGTTGACTTTAAGCACAGGAATTTTAAGCCAGATCTTAATATGTTGCAGCATAATAAAAGACTAAAACTAAAGAGTTTCTAAAAAGCTATTCAAAGCTCTTTTGAGATGGGTATTTTATAGACAGCAGGGTTGCATGGATAGTATGTTGTTGAGAAAAAATGCTGCAAGTACAAATTCTAAGGCTTCTTGACTGATGTGTAATTACATGGAAAAAATCTGGTATTTACAGGTTGATTTTGGACTTTGATATAAAACTGCATACCTGTTAATACTTCAGCCTGAATACCAAATTTTTTAAAAAAAATAGTGTAGAAGTTTTTGACTTCTAGTTGCAGGCACCTATATTAATTTAAAAAACGAAAATATGATCCATGGTATTACGATTAAAAATAATTTCCATTAAAAACACCATTGAAATCAAAGGTATAAAAATACATATACACTGGCATGCAAAACAACATCCAGTGCTGTATTACTCTCCCGGCAGTCCACAGTGAGAGACTGGAAAAAGTTAAGTGCAGCATATACTGATGTCAGTAAAAGCAGCCTGGAAATGACATGTTGGCTTCATGACCTCATCTAGAGGAAGAAAACCTTTCAGTCTAGTACTGAGGAGTGCAAATGAGATGTGCCATCCACTTCACAGGTCACAAAGCATGGCAGGCCTTCCTAAAGAAGGAGTTACACAAAAATCACTCTGAACCACAGACAGACCAATCTGCATCAGTCTGCTTAGTGAGATCAGACATCTGGCTTCTAAGCACCTGTTGCCTAGATGCTCTTCAGAGTAGGTATCTATGAGGTCAAAATATTGTTCTTTATTTACCACCTGGGATTTAGGCTGCAGATGCTGAAAATAACAGTCTTACGCGTAATTGTAAAGATTCACATTTAATATTTGATTTAGAATACAAGTAATCTGCTGTTGCCTTCCTCCATTAAGATTTTGCTCAGCCATAACAGATTTCTCCAAGAGAACACACAGTTTTCTTTGGCCTCGTTCTTGTTCAATGTCTCCATTTTGTCTGGGCACTTAATTCTTAAACCTTAACTAAAACTATCTAGGAACTTTATAGTGACAAAATTATCTGTGGGGTTAAGTCTGAGTGGGGAGGGGCTGTGTTGAACAAATAAATGTGCAAAATGTGTCACATGAAAAAGCATGAAGCATAGTATTTAAAAACTGATCAAAATGATCTCTGTGGAAAGCACAGCTATTTGAGAATAAAGATACAAAAGCCTTTTACCTTGGAGAGCCTTCCAACAGCTTTAAGATCAAATGTGTTCAATTTTCTATGTGATATATCCAATATCCCCATTACCACTTAGCTGTAGTTACTGTAAAGAAGTACAGCACTTTGAATTGTTCTTTGAAGTTAGCTGAAATTTCTGTACTTGCTAACCATTACATAGAGGTTATGCTACATGAGGTTATGCTGCCTAAATGTTGTGTTGATGTCTTGGTAGCATTTTTGTTCTTAAGACAAATTTGACTTTACAATCCAGTGAAGAACATATCTCTGTTTAAACACCTTGGAGTACTTGTGATCCAAATGAGGAGAAGAATGACTGCAACAGAAGTTAGTTTTCTGTAAGTATCTTCTGTACATGGATGTTCTCTTGTACTGATGCTACTATTTAATCTGTGGATCCTTTATGCAAGCGAATTCTGGAAAAGACTGCAGCTAACAAAACCTCAAAAACTGGCATAACCTATAGCTTGAGAAGGAATCAAAAGAGGACAAGTACAGCCTGAGAATGTCACCTACAAAGTATAAGAATACACTTTCTATAATCTATTCCTCTGTTCTTAATCAACTTCTCTTAGCTCAGAAGTAGCCCAAGTGTTATTTTTGGACCTCCCTGAACTTGCTGGAAGACTTGGGTTTATCGCTATCTTAACCCTATGTCTAGAGGGACCTATGTAATAAAAGTGCAGCTTTTAAACAAATGTTAACAAGTTTGTTAGTGTGTCAGATGGAATTTGAAGTTATTTGAACTGTTTAAATGAAATAATCCTTCAAAAATAGATAAACTAAACAGAAGTCAAAATACAATCTTGAACTAATTTAGCCTACTTGGTTCTGAGTAGGAAACACAGGGAAAGTACTGTAGATTGGCAACAGAATCCTATCACTAAAAGAGGAAGGGACATCTTAATTTAAGAAGAAACAGACAAAGACTGTTTGCCAAAGGAACATGTAATTCTAAAACCTTTCCTTCTAAAATCTCTCAGAAACTAAGGGAGATCACACTGTGCCTTCCAGTACTTAAAGGGGGCTTATAAAAAAGAGGGAGAATGACTTTTTGCACAGGCAGAGACACGGGGGAACAGTCCTAAACTAAAAAAGGGGAGGTATTAGGTGGAGACTCTTGCCTGTGAAGATGGTGAGGCACTAGATAAAAGTTACCCAGAGAAGCTGTGGCTGCCCATCTCTGGAGGTGTTCAAGGCCATATTTGACAGGGCTTGGAGCAACCTGGTCTGGTGGAAACTGGTCCATTTGAGATTTATTCCAACCCAAACCATTCTAAAATTTTTTGGCTAAGTAGAGGGCAAAAAGCAAGACAAAATGTTTAGAAACCTGAGTAACACCTACCAACCTTTGAGTCACATTTTACTTGCTTTTCCATTTCTGCAAGATTCTTTTTCTCCATTGCCAGGTACTCATTAAGGTTTCCATGAAACAAACAAAAAACCAAGCAAACAATAAAAGCATTTGCTAGCTGCTGTTTCAAAGGAACTTACTACAGAAGTGAGCAGATTTTCCTTTGAACCTCACACAATACACATGAAGTCAGGACTACCATGGCTGCTACTTTAAAACACATTTTTGATCGTATCACATACTTGTAGGAAGCACTGCTCACAACCTTAGCAATATGGTCCCTCTGGTTTCACTGTCACCATATGTTTCAAAGGCTTTTATTGCCATATTTTAGTTTTTCATAAGCCTTGCAGACTCATGACAGGATTAAATGGATCCAAAGAAAGATCATCTTGCCCTCACTGCTGACCAGGAGGTCAAGCATTCAATTCTGTAGAACAATGAAATAGCACAGTGGCTACAAGCACAGATCCTCATGTTTGTAACACCAGGTGCCTATTTTTCACGGTGATCAGTGTGATGTCTGAATAGTAAGGTGGCATAAGCTCTTAGCAAAAGCTTTGTGAATTTCACGTACATGATCCAGTTATTACCTCTGCTGAATGCATTATTATATAACTGCAGTTCACTTTTGATTATGAGCTTTCAGAATGACTATATCAGCAGAAACTCTTTTTTAATATTAGTTTGAAATATTCTTAAGTATCCAAAATTTACTCCTTCAGATTGTAACAACAGGTTACATCTCCTATATAGTGAGCTTCATCAGGCAAGTTCACTATCAGAATCAAATGTTTTGCACTGTTCTATTTTTCTGAACAAAAGATTGGCATTGAACACTTAACTCTAACCTAAAAGCTGGACTTAATAATTCTATTAGTGATGTTGTATCTTGTAGTAATGATATATCTTGAACTAATACAAAAGTGGGTCCAGTATTGTTGGACTTGTCATATTTTGTCATTCAATTATTCATCTGAAAGATACTTTGTTGGAATGCTTTGAGATTTGAAACTATGAGGTCAAATATTATCCTTTAAGCCAATTCACAGTTAAGCCTTCATCCTTGTTAGTTACAAAAAGTTGGTGTGAAAACAACAAAGCTTGCAGCCCCAGTCACACTGAAATACTGCAATGAAACCAGTAGTGTCATGCAAGATGCTCTATGACATCCCAAATGCATGCAGTAGGTACTAGGCTGGTGTACATAAATCTTTCCCCCAAAAATGCAACTTAATAAACTAATAAAGAACTTAGAAGGTTTTCAACACAGTAAAATAGTTTATCACCAGCTTAAAATCTTGATTTTCTGCATTAATTGAGTTTGTTTTCCCATATGGTAGGTTTGCTACATATTAAATGTTAAGCTTTTCCATTTATAAATGCTTATTATATGCCAAAGCTGTACACAAATTCAAGAGAAAAAGAACAGTAACATAAAACCAGCTAGTATTAGTTAAAAAACCCACTGACTTCTGCAAAGTGTAATATTGTTTAAAAAAAGCTATTACATAGAAATCCCCATTTCTGTTTTGCAAATACACAAAACATCTGAAAAACTGTCAATAATTTTATGATTGGAACCTATCTCTCCAGTTAAGCAAAATCTGTAAAGTTAGTACTTTGCTCTTTTTCTTATTACATAGCTGTTTTATTATACAGAAAACCTATTTCTGAAGCCAAGATATATTAATTATCATTGTACGGTCAAGTTAGCACAGACTAAATTGGCAAAAGATGATGATTTGACAGAGGAGAAATTTTAAGATTAACAGTTTAAGTAGATCTTTTCTTCCAAGACAGTGTAAGTTCTTCAGTATAGCTAAGTACCTCTAAAGAGGCACAAAAACCAAATAGCCCTTCCACCTGAACTAAAAAAAAAAGAAAAAAAAAATTAGTTTAATTTCAAAAGGGAATCTTGAAATTACTAGATACACATATACCCCTTTCCCACAACCATGTAAGATACATTCAGGAATTTAAAATAAAGATTCCATATTTCATACCTTCATATATATTATATATTTAATATATAATATATATTTATATGTTCATTACACATATACATACTCCATCAGTCAGCAGGATTAAACTGTTTTGTTTAGAAATGTTTGACTGGTGTCACTAATTATTTTCTATTCTTTTGTAAATTCAATGGAATTTATCTACTACGTCAAAAGAAGAAATTTAAAAGATCCAGATGCAATCTGTGGATCAATACTAGCACCAATACAGATGGCCATTACTTCAAAATGACTTCAGGGACTGAAATAATGTATTTGTTATAACTCTCTTCTTACTGCACAAGCACTCCTGCAAAATATGTAGGCAGCAATACCTGCCAGGTACATACATCTACTCCTGTTAAATTTATATTTTATACAACTTTCCTTACTGTAATATACAGTATCTCTTTAGTCCTGTTGGATTTTTTCATTTTCCAAGGAGAAAAGTGATCAATAGCTATCCAACAGAATTTTTTTTTTTAAATCCCCTCTCTCTCCTTTCACTGTATGGCTCAGTTTCAAGACTTAATTGATAGGCAGCCACCATCACTATGTCCAGTACCCTTTGAATGCAGTTCAGTCAGTGACTGTTGATGCTTAAAAAGCAAATTTTTGAGTTTGGCTTGCTGTTTATGGAAACCAAGATACTCAGAGGTCACATCTTTTCAGCATGCTTACCAACATCTACAAGACAATAATGTCAGTCAATCCCAGGACTATAACTGAATAAGTTACCTACCATTTGGGTAACAAAAATAACAAACCCAGTTGAAATTTTAAACATCTTAAGATTATTCACCCTGAGAACACCAAGGAAGTGTTTAAAAGTAATTATGATATGTTTTCTCTTCACATATATAGTTTTCTTTTCTCTTCATCTCCTCTTGGGTACCTGGGTTTGTATCTAGTATTTGACCTCACATTTGCTCTGTCAGTTGACTTGTTCATGCCACAGTCAGGTACTGGTGATAGAAGAGCCCAAAAAGGCTTGTAGAAAATAGGCAAGCAGCAATCCACCAGGTGAGAAAAGACAGAAGTCCCCGGAACAGGAGAGGAGTGAAAATATTCTTTAGGCTTCCCAGAGCCATTGTTATTTGTACTACAGTTACTTTCATCTTTCCATCAGCAGGTGGAGACTCAGAATAAACAGAATTGGGAAGCAGACTGTTTTCTACTGGAGTGTCAGAATTCAATCCTGGGTAGATGCCCCAAGAATAATTACCTGTTAAAAAGAAACAAGTAACAGATTTTTGTAGAACTGAATTCAAGTTCCGTTACTTCAATCACTCTACAGATTGTCTTTGATGTATTTTTAATACAGACACAAAATGTGAAGTTTTTCTAACTTAGTCAGTAAAAACTATATTCATCTGCATGACTTCCTGGTCATACCAGCAACCTACTGGGGAGATTCATCTAGTATTCTGACATCCTAACATCTAAATGTGATGTAGCTGCCTTGAGACCGCTGTGTATTCTGGGTATGATTCATCTCACCAGATAGAGATGTCTACTCCAGGGCAGGATGAATCACAACCTACTAAAGCCTATCTCTATCCATCGCCTTTTTGCAAAGAGAATGACACAACTGCATGGCAGGCTATGAAAGACATGTCTCACAAGAAAGAAATAAAAAAAGAAACCCAACCAGACCTACTTCAGGATCTCCCAGTAACTACATGAACCCCATATCTCACATCTCTCATTCTAAAAGTCTACTACAGATAAAAAGGCTGAAAAAATTCCTTTATGAGAAGCTCATGATGTTAATGATGCTTTCTACAGTTCACTTTTAAAATACTTCTAAAAAGATAAATACTTCAACAGAAATAAACAGTTAAACTGGTTGCATTACACAATTTTTTAGAAATAAATCAAAGTAGCATGTAATTGGAAGATATCAAAAGCAGCAACAGAAATAACTACTTAAATGGCACACAACATATGAACATTTTAAAGTACAGGAAACTACAAGGTGTTTTTGTATTGCAAGTACCCATGAATTCTAATTCTCTTTAGTCAGGTGAAAATAAAAAAGTTTCTGTGTAGAACAGAAGAAATGACTGTTGATCCAATTTTGCCTACCTAGTGTTTTCAAGAGCAGAGTTGTGTGAAGAAGCATTACCATTGGTGCAACATACTGAAGTGCAATTACACAGAGATAATAGAATACTCGAGCTACCTGGAAAAATGAAAGAGAGTAAAGTTCATTAATCCTGGTTGATCAAAGCAGATCTTTATGAACATGTCTAGAAAAAGAAATTATTAAAAAACCCCAGTACTTATACATTAAACCTGTTTAAAGAATTTTCTAGTTAACTCTTGACATGTGACATAATGTCTTCAAAAGACCTAATGAAGAAATCCCCATAACGAATTCTAGTTTCAGGACATTTACAAATCTGAGGAAGTGCTGAAAGGATACAATTAAAGGCCTCAATTCTGTTAAAACAAAGATCAATTTTGCTTCTGCAAACTGCATGCATTCCATGATTCCATCATTCAATGATTCCTATTTTAATACACCAGAACAGAATTTTTTAAGTTCCCAGTCATTTACAAACTAAATCCTATTTCAAAAATGAAGTAGTAGTCACAGTCCAAAGCCCCATAAAAAGTAAATGAAAGCTTGGTTAATATTACAGTCCTTTTTCAAAAGCGAGATATTTTTAAGATTTCCAACTGGAAAACACTTGTATTTTAAAAACAATGATGAGTTTTCATTAGATCAACAACTGCATTTAAATGGTCTTCATTTCAACCATACACTATGGTTCATTAAAATCCACTCAGATATATCCCTCCCCCTGCTCTCCATCTGTTCCATTTTTCTCAAGATTGTAACATTATGTATTTTACAGAAGCTGTTGGTCTAAAAGATTAAATTAAATAAAGATGAAAAAAGTGATAAAATCAACAGCAAGCAAGTAGTGAAATAAAACTACCTGGTATTTAAAAAAGAACAGAATGCAGGGCAGCAAATATGATGAAGGCAGACATGACAGTTTTTGGTATACCTCTCAAGCCTCAAAGGGCTTTTTAATGAGCAAGCACCAGAAAACTCACATGAGAAAAAAAATAGTAGTAAGACACTGACAAAAGAAAAACCATGAGACAAAAATATTGTCAAAACTTGATAGAATATGACAAAATAACAAATTAAAAAGTAATGATCACTGTAGAATGACAGGAAAGACTTCACTGGCAGAAGTTCTAGAAAAGGTAAAACAGATACAATGAGTAAAACAAGACAAGATTACATCTAGTTATTACAGCCTTCTCAAAGAGATTATATGAAGATACTGGAGAAATGGATTTAAGAAATGCCACATTGAGAGGACAATACTGTTTTATAGACAGGAATAAATGCTCTAAAATAGTGCATTTAGAGCAATTGGCACAGTTCCATCCTAACCAGTTGCTACTACATGCATTTCCTAATTTTTTTTCTGGAGCAAACTCCTAGCTACTTTGTAATAACTACAGCACAGTTCACTTATGACCTTCAGACACTTAGTGTAACAAGTAATAAAGATAATCCCGCAAGAGGAGTCTTTGTCATTCGGCATGCTTCAATATTCCTCCTGCAATAGACCCCAACTCAGCAGGATCATTAGACAGCATTATTATGCAACACTAGAAATTTACTTTTCAGACAACACAGCAGCCATTCTACCTCCATTTCTTCAATGCATGCTTTACTACTTTTCTTTAAAAAAAGAATCCTCAGAAATTTTGCCTTGTCCACAATAAAAGAGGCAATTTTTTAACTAGGCTGGTGAACTTCAAAGTGGCCTGACAGAATTAAACATATGTCATTTTATTCCAACATGTAACCACCTTATCATAAATTTTCCCTCAATTTAAGTCACAGTTGGTAACAGTATTCTACCCATCTATCAAAATTAAATTTTTTCTTTCCCATGTTGTAGTTACAGATCACCACTCATTGGAAGGGATCTTTTTTAACAGCTTCCAAGTATTCAAGGACAAACAATCTGCATAACACATATGATACATCTCTCCATATTTTGGTTTGCAGAATTTCTCCTCTGTAATGATGCTGTTTTTACAGGAGATATAGTCTAGAAAGCTTCATTCAGATTTGAGCTCTGCTGTCACAGAAGACAAACAGTTGGAAAAAAAATCATTTGCAGTCAAAGTACTACAAATATATATATATAGTGTATATACTATACTATATATATACTATATATATATACTATATATATATAGTGCCACCATACTTACCATTTTCTGTAAATCAACCATACTTATTCTACCAGCTTCCTTTTTCATCTGATCCACACTTTTCTGGGCTAAATTCAGATAGGCCTGTAAATGATGACGCATCATAGCCAACCGTAAAATGCACAACATGATTATAATCCACAATCTGACAGTATCAAATGTGTCCTCTGACATTCTGTGGATAATAAAAAAAGGGTAATGATGTTTTCCAAAGACCATTTACTGCTACAGTTATTTGTTTTTATCAATCATCTTTAAAATAATCTTGAGGCAAATTGTCAAAAATATTTAACACACAAACTACAGTTATGAAGTTCACATGTAAGTAATGTTTACTTTTCCTTCCCTTTCCTACTACTTCTGAGTAGCCCTACAGCATAGAATTACTATTTATTTGTCTGTAAACAAGACCAGTTCTTAAATGCTTAAATTCTGAGTAATGAAGGCAGGACACTAAAAACCAAGGTTGCTCAGACAATGACAGGTTTTCAGATGCAGACAGGACTAGATAGAAAATAGTACTAGATTGTAAATAGGTACTTCAGTTGCCTGAGACACCCAGTAATAGCTCAACCATTACTGTAAGATGAACTGAGAAACAAAAGATACACAAAATATGTATATCTGTTGTGTTTTATGTAATAGTTCAACAGTCACAGGATCACTTTAGAAGCTTATCTCACCTCTAGAAAGCAAGAAATGTATCAGCCCATTGTATCTGTTTCAAGTCTATTTGAAATTAGCAAGACTAATTGTGACAATGACAATCCACTATGATGTTTATAAAGTACTTCAGATACTTCAGATAAAATACTTCCGATTCTTGGAAACTCTTTCCCTTTTTATATTTTAAATATTTTACCTATCAATTCAATACCACTTCATCAGCACATAAATCTTAAGACAATCTTCGTAGCTTAGTTCTCATTCCAATGTATCTTGACTGTTTTTAGTGAAACCACTTCTCTCCTACATCAGTATGATGCAAGATACAAGGTTCCAGCAGGTACTACTGAGGTGGTATTCCACCCCTACAAAAAACAATGAATTACTGCCAAGGAGATGTCAGAAGACAGCAGCTTTCTGGGGACCACCACCTTAACATGCGACATTCTGCAACCAATTCTCATTCTTTTGAATTACCAAAAGCTCTTTAGAATTCAGCTGTACCTTCCACAATACCTCTGACAGCAGATGCTATTAAAGTCTTTCACGTTTCTACGACTTTCAAAGAGCTCTAAGCCAATGTTTTGATCTCAGTTCCCCAGAAAGAACTTTTAAAAGAAATCTTACAAAGGAATGCTCTCTTTGCCCAAAGGTGGGCTCATAATGTAGTCCTTAGTGATTGGTTTTACCCACAGTAGAACCATAAATAAAGGTGCCAAGAAGTTTATATGTAGCAATGTTCTGAAAAAAGAAAAAGAAGAGGGAATTTAGTAAACAAAAACAATGTTGAAACTGTAAACAGATTCAAAAGGAGAAATACTAACTTTAAAATAGTTGGAAGACAAATAAGAAAATTACTTCCCAATTTTATAGGTATGACTTATATTTCAACAAAAGAGTAATATTATGAATTTTGAAATCACACTGGATTTTTGCTTTAAAAAGAACAGGAGAAACAGTAACCAGGTCAGATTTCACAGTTTAATGAAGCATCTCATCTAAAAACCCTGATTTAATAAAACTTGTTACTTGTATTCAATTAAAGACACTCAGACCAAAAAAAATACTGTCTGAAACTGAACAACAAAAATAACAGTAGTACTATTTAGTAATCTTTGAGTACAAATAGAAGAATTTAAAAAGGGGATATAGTTTTTGGAATTCTCCTTGAAATTAATATCCTTCTTTATTTCTAAACTCCTAAATTTTCTTCTCTATTTTTAAACCTATTTTCCCAATAATTTTTCATTACTAAAATGAAATGAGAACAATTGAAGGGACTAGGTTGTTTTTTTAGTGCAGTATTTCCTCACTAACAGAATCAGGTATGTCTCCACCCTCACAACAGTGCTTCTACACTATGATGAGGAAAAATTATGTAATCAGAAATTATTCTAAAGAACACAAGATCGTCCTGATTGCAAACTGTCAAACTTCCTGAAACCATTAAAATGCTTGCATGTTACAGAAGCAGTCATCACACACAGTGTTTTGGTTTTTTTTGGAACAGGCAGGAAGGTGGAAATACTCTTGATGCAGGCTCTGGAAAAGGAGGGAATGTGTATGAAAATTGTAAAAATTTGTTAAGAAGGCTCCAAATATATGCAGGGAAGGATATTTTTTTCTGCCACAGAAAAAAAAAAAATCAAACCAGTTTTCAAAACCAAAAGGAACACCAGATGATTTTTATTCTGCTTACCCCAAACCAATGAACTTACTCCTTATACTCATAAAAGAATCATACAAATAATTTTGAACATATTAGTGATGAAGTACTTGATCATTAACCCTTAAATTTTGGGCCTTTCTTTGGTCAATGTTCCCTGCAAAGTTAGGTGCTCCATTCCATGAAGGAATAGATTTTGTGTTGGGCTTTTTTGGGTTGTTCAGTTTTGGTTCTTTTGTTGGGTTTTAAGGGAGATTCGTGTTTAGGATAGCTTAAGGGACATGGGGGCTTTTGATTTGACTAAGGTTTTTTCCTTTGGTTTTTGTTGGTTTTGTGTTTTGTTTAGTTGGTTGACTTTTTCTTTGCAGTTGTTTTGGTTGGGGTTTTTTAAGTAGAGTACATATTTGGCTGCAGAAATAGATGCTGTTTTAGCACCCAGCTTGAGGAGAGCTTTGTATCAGTGACACATCATACTCATTTACAACCCCCCTTCAGTCCCTTCCAAACAACTGTAGTCAATAAATGATCTATCCATTAACAAAAATGCATCGGCAAGGACAAGTTATGTTCTTCAGGTTTATTAGAACCAATAACTTGAAAAATATTCTTATCATGGCTTTGCCTAATTATATGGATATCTTATCAAGTTTTAATCAATTTAATGTAATTTTCACACTGTTACAGTTGAATAGTCAAAGTGTTGGTGGGATTCCAAAAATAATTCAGTGGTGTTGAACAAAGTTATCTTCAACAACCAGTTCCAGTGTCATCTAAAGAAGCTAGACAAGTTTTAATTTTCATAAGCACACTTCAATAGATATTAATTGCCTTTTAGGTCTTGATTAACAGATTTTTGTTTCAAAGAGTTTGTATTTCTGCCTAGCATGTCATGTCCATTGATCAAGGAAAATGTTGGAATACTCACAAAAAAGACACAAGGAATTTTAAAAATATTGAGAACCATAAAAATTAAGAACCAAGTAGTTTATCTATCTGGAAAGAAGAGACTAGGAAGCGACTCAGCCAAAGTCCATGCACAGACAGAAATGTAACAGCAGATAAAACTAGCCAGTAGCTGGCTGCTATACATGGAAAATACACTGACTGCAAGTGTACTTGTTTATAAATTTACCGAGACTGATGGATTCACTTCAAACAGATTAATTTTTAAGCTGAGCATTCCTGAAGGGAAAGAAAAAAAATGCAGTTTGAACAAAAATTATTTTCCTTTGGGAAAACATAATGGTTCTCTTAAGAAATTTATCAGTACCCACACTGCCCTATGCTGCAGAATCTGTCATTATCATGTATTAAACAACAAGTCAAGATCTCTGAAAGTCACTTGGAGTTTCAGCCTCTCAACCAGAGAATGCTCAAGAGAAATAGTTAAATTGGACAGAACGTTTTACTACCAAATGGAAGGATGGTTGAAAATGAAAATATTCCTTTAAATTGGTATTAACATATGACCTTATTAAACCTTATTAAAAATTCTGGGTCATTTTTGCATTTTATCCTATGTTAGATTTATTAAAGGAATAACACCCAGCTGGAAGCATGGGTGAAAAAAACCAGTCTGTGGTTGTACTTGTACTTCCTGAAGGTTATCTTAACTTCCAGAAAGACGTGATGGGGGAAAGAAAGCTGGACACAGAGACATTCATGGTGGAGCTCTTGCAGGAGGAAAGGAAAGCTCCTTTAATTGGGACTCATAATTACAAGGCAAAGAATGTAACAGACTGGCAGAGCACAGGTTGAGCAGAAAGTGGCAGGTGGCAAATCTGCTCAAGATATGAAAAGCAGGCAGCAACAGAAGTCTTAAGTTACTACCTTCTTGTTGGAATAGTTTGCTTTGTTTATTTTTAGACATAAAAGATTTAAGATTGAGTAGCATATACCTATTTGCATATATTTTCTCTTACTGTGTTATTTTTTCTGTTGCTAAATTCAGAGCATCCAGATGCATTTGAGCCAGTCGCAAGCCAGGGAATGTCAAAAAAGCACCAATAAGTGAACACAGAACAGCCAGGAACAATTTGAAGGTTAGTTTAGACACAGGACCCCTAAAAGAAAAGAAAGCAAATAAGCATTTTCTTGGGGAGGAAGTTGAGGGACTGGGGAAGTATCAGAGACTATTTTCAACCCAACAATATCTAACATTTAATAAAAAAGCCAACAGTATTCTATAGGCTTCCTCCAGAATAACAGCATTATTGAAAAATAATAACAATCAGAAATTATAATTTTAGAAAATACTTTCAAAACTAAACCAAGTCACCTATTTATTTCCTAGAAAAACAGAAAACCTAATTTACTGAATGTGAGATGTTAATTTGTTAGTATAGAGGAAAAAAAAGAATAATTTTCTATTATAATTAACAACAAATTATATGATAGAAATAGCTAAAATAGAATGAATTTCAGGATTGTGTTTTTAAGAGGAACAGATGTCTCACAAGTTTAACTGCTCAAAGACAAAATGGATACTTTATACTACTATTATCCACTAAAAATCTCTATCAAACTGTTATTACTGCAGCTTTTCACAGATTTATGTGAAATGTACATGGGGTCTTCCAAGTGATTAGTATTGTGTATTAAAAAAACTACGTGAAAAATATCCACGATCAACCAAATCACAGAATTAATTACATAATAAACAAACACAGTATTACACAAAGCAAAAAAAAACCAACAAAACCCTCAAACAAGAAAACATCAGTTACAGTGAAATGTAACTAACAGATTAAAGAGGAACAAAACTGTATCTAGTGATTCAAATGACTTTCAGATTCTTTCATAATCTGTATCACATAAACTACCAAGAGACATCATCATCAATTCAGCTGCTGCTAAAATAGGCAAAGCACTGCAGTAGTTTATAACTAAACAAACATTTAACATGAAAATGAATACAGAAGTTAGTGACCCCAGGAAAGTAGATTAAAGAAAGGCTAAGAAACACATGGGATTCAGTTACCAGTTTCCCATGACTTTATTCATAAATTGCACTAATCTAGTTTGAGGAAACTTCTGTTCCCCAAAAATAAAGATACACCATGGCTTCTGCATGGTACTTGAGACCTACCAAGCAAGTTCAATGTTGTGCTCCTAGTGATGAAATGCTCCCTAAATTTTAGCACACATGTATAAGGAACTGTAACAGAAATCCATTTTCCAATATACAAAGGATGCCTATGACAGTGTCCGTGTATTTATATAAAATCACAAGCTATGGCATGTTCCTTCAACAGTCTATACAAGGCTTGGATGTCCTGCAGCAACCAGGTGTTTTTGTGTGATAGGAACACAGATAAACCTGAAAACAGGACTGAACAACACAATTTATTCCTAATGCGAACTTTAACACGAACTCCATCTTGTAGCTTTTGCATACTCATCCTCTTGCATGCCACAGGAATGACAAAAAATACTTATCTATTTAAACAATCCTTGCTGAAATGAAATACTGTGAAAAAAAGTATTTACAGTTTTGAAGTTTTGATTTTATCAACTAAATCAAAATGTCAGAAATTATCTCCATATTAAAAACTTTAATGCAAGTTTAGTTACTTGTGGATACTTTCAGATCTTTTTATTAACTTCTTTAAAATGTTGTAGGGATTACAACCATGTAGAAAAAGTAAAACATTTGCCAAAGGCTTTCTAAGAAAATCCAAATGGTTCATAAATTCACATAAAAACACACAAGTTATAAATTCATAAATAAACAGACAAGTGTATTTCCAGAAACTTACTGGGATTCCAAACCTTGTTTTTCAAGAAACTGCATAGCACTTTCTGAGAAATTTGAGAATCCTGCAGAGACACGTATATTTATTTTATTACAGTACAAATGAAGAATCTTTTTGTGAAATAAAATGCTGGGTTAATAAGTCATCTTTTAAACAATTTTTCATACGTCTAGCAGAGCTCTTTCATGTGCTAATTAGTTGGCCACAATACAATAAAGCTTTTATTAATATCTTAATATCTGTAATATTTCAACATTTCAGAAAGGTGAAAAAAAATAGCTTTTAAAATTCTTTTCCAGTAAGGGAGCTACACTTTACTATGAAAATCAAAACAGGCTAAGCCTATAACTGGAAGGCAAATACAATTAACAAAATCAACAAGCTAGGCAAAGATTACACTATTTAAGAGAAAGACAGGAAAATACACAGGATATTATTCACAATCTTCATTACAAAGCAAATTTTCTTAGAAGCATATGACTTAAACCATTCATTTGAACACAGATTTTCTCAAAAACACTGGAAACAATTTTTTTTCAGATCATGCAATCACTACAGCTGTTTCAGACACTAAAGAAAGGGGTTACCTGATTCCAATCCAAACTCTAGATAGTTTTCAGTCACAATGAGTATTGCCATTGCTTTCACAAAGAAGAAGAAACCAAAGGTGACACAGACTGATCTTTCACCTCCATCTTCAACTTTGAAATAATGGGTAGTCAACGAAAACAGTACCTTACTATGTAAGAAAAAGGTCAAGGAAAATTAAGTTTGTAAAGTAACTATAACTAAGAATTATAATCTTGTATTTTGGTCATCTACACCAAGGCGGTGTAGATGCACTATGATGTGCATTTATTTCTTTTGAAGGTAATATGTTTTCAGCCAATTTCAGGTTAAATTACAGAACACATTAAAGAATAACAATCACATAGTAGCCAGGAATACTCTGGAGTGGAGTTTTGATCTAGGCTTATCTATAGTATGAAAGAAGACACATGAAAAAAATGAACTTATATTTCTCTCCTTTCAGATAGAATGATTTTATTTGGGAAAAAAACATTTAAGATCAAGTCCAACCATCAACTTAACACCAACAAGAAGTTCACCACTAAGCCATTTCCTCAAGCACTCCGAACTATGCACACACTTTAGATTTTCGGCTCAAAGAGAGTTAAGACAATAGCATAGCGAGTCCTATCTAGGAAAGAAAAATTTATCCCATGTTCACCTTGGAAAAACAGTCTTAAAACCCCCTCTGTTATCTGGTATGATATATCAAATCCTTTTATCTGGTCCCACTGTCACAGAGACAAACATTTAAGGCATCATCTGCTCTATTATCAGGGTGCTTTAAAAATATCTATTAAGTATTCTTTTTTTTCACATTTCTAGATTGGTTCTAAACTGAAACATATTAGGATAAACTTTTTATGATACACTGTCAACTCTTATCACTATGAACTGCAGCTCATTAAAATTTAAATGGTAGGCAATACAAGTCCAGATTTAAATAAACTATTTGGAGATAACTCCAAGCATTACGTGATCTGAAAAAAGAGAAAAAGGAAAAACAAGTGTAATCTGTACCACTTTTTTCCCCCCCACTATACAGTAACATAGTTATATTTGCCCATTTCTAATATTGAAAGAATATGTAGAGTACATGAGAACATTTTTGGGGGTATCTATTCAATAAAACATTTGAACAACTGTCAGTCTCTCAAGAAACTATGATTATGCAATATTACACTTCAACAGGCAGCACACATTTAACATGCACACTGCTGAATTCATGTATATGCAGAGTGATCCTAATATGCACAATGTGTTCTAAGGACAGCATCTAATAATTCTAATCTCATATAGTAATCACCTTCAGACCCCTCTATACAGAAAGAACTGATACATCAAAAGGAAGACTTAACTCATCCCAAAAAGAAGTACATAATAGATCAAACAGACTGTGTTCTGGAAAGCTTTGTCTCTCTATTAACATATGTTTAAACCATGCCTCGCTTTACAGCTAGGGATATTAATCACAAATTGAAAATACCCTGAAGTTACACAAAGGACTTAATAACAGTTTGTGATCAACAGTCCTAACCTATCATCAGATTTATGTCTCCCTAGATACTTCATGACTTCAAGTGTGGATTGTGCCTGAAAGATTTGGAAAATCCAAGGAGGAAAAAGAAAGCATATTAACAATAAATTACAATTATAGTGCAGATTCAGAACTCAATAAATATATTCATGATTATGCAAACTACACATGACTGAAACCTTCTTTTACTTAAATAATCAGCACTGCTTCTATTTCTGGGTTGGAGAAAATTGGAACACTATGGCTTGCTTCATCACTTCCTTCCACTGCAAGACCTAATATTCAGGATCTTCTGAAAGAAGAATTTGGGAGTATTTAGTGCTAAATTTATAGATTGCCTATGCCAGCTCCGCTTTCATTAATTTCTTTTGGCCACAAGAGGCATTTTAGAATTGTATCATTTGTATATTGTATATAGTTGCAGGCACTGTAGAATTTACGTTATACCCTTTTACAAAAATAATTTTATTTTTTAAACTGCTGCGATTATGGAATCCTTGAATTTTATAGTTCATATGGTAAAAGTGAAAAAGATCCATCTTCTATTCCTACCAAAACACATTAAAACTGTGAATTCACAGAAGCAGAGAACATTTGGGCTGGACAAGATGCATAGGATCATGCCATTCTGGCTTGCACAGCACAATCCCCAAGAATCATGTCATGTGCCTGTCCACTGTCCAAATGCTTCTTGAAATCTGCCAGGCTTGATGCTGTGACCACTGCCCTGGGGAGTCTCTTCCTGTGGCCAACTGCCCTCCATGTGAAAAACTTTTTCCTGATATCCAACCTAAACCTCCCTGACCCAACTTGAGGCCATTTACTCAAGTCCTGTCACTGGGCACCACAGCGAGAGATCAATGCCTGCCCCTCCTCTTCACTCCTGAGGAAGTTGTAGGCTGCTATGGGGTCTCCCCTCAGTCTCCTCTTCTGCAGGCTGAACAGACCAAGTGACCTCAGCCACTCCTCATACGGCCTCCCTTCCACACCTTCATCACCCCTGTGGTCTCCTTTAGACACTCTCCAATAGCTGAATGTCTTCCTTAGTGCAGGACAATATCCTCCCTTGCCTGGCTGACCATGCTGGGCCACTTTGCTGAGTGCTGACTCACACTCAACTTTCTGTCAACCAGCTGCCCCAGGTCCTGCTCCATGGCACTGCTTTCCAGATTCCTATTCCCTAGTCTGTCCATACAGAGTTGCCCCATCCCAGGTGCAGAATCCAGCACTTTCCCTTGTTGAACTTGGTATGGTTGGTCATTGCCCAGACCTCTAATCTGTCGAGGTGGCTCTGCAGGGCCATACTGCCTTCAAGGGATATAGCAGCTCCTCCCAGATTTCTATCATCTGCAAACTTGCTTTGTATGCTTACAACTTTTCACCTCTTCATACACAGGATGAAACAGAAGAAATACTTATTAGCAAAACACAAAATTGTTCTATATTTAACTTTGACATAACATGTTGACTGCTTTCTGTCAAAAATATGTAGGCAACCAAATTTTTCTGAATCTTCCTTTATCACAGAATAATTTCTAGCCTTGACATTGAATTAGCAATTACTTGAGTAAGTTTTAAGTACTCTCTGCATCCCAAAAGCCTGATGTCACAACACATGAATGAACCTCTTTCTGAAATCTCATCTGACTAGGTTCCAGTGACCACAAGAATTGTTACCAATACGTATGTGTTATACCTCCTTCAACCAAAAAGCTGTAATGCCTGGAATAAGTTATGTTACTGTATTTATGGAGATGTTAAGGCTAATACAAATTTAAGACTGTGCTTCCTGGTACTGCATCCTTCTACACTGCCACTAACTCCTCATACAAGTACTAAGCACAGACTCTAAAAGCTATTTGCACATTCACACTGAGACAAAAATCTTGTACTGACAGGCAACTTAAATATTTTTTAAAGTTTTGCCCTCAATTGATGACCAAATGAAAGCAATGATAGGACAGAATACAAAACCACAGTAAGAAACTGTTACTATGGTGAATTCTCCTGTAACACATAATTCACAACACTGTTTCACTTAGAATTACAATTACTATAGTATTATTTAAATTGACTATTCCTGAGATACAAGAGATGAAGCAAACAGGACATTGTCACCAAGAAATCTAAGAGTACATTGTGGCTTTAGTATTAGAAGCTTGTTTTTCCACTAGTTCTATTAAACTCCCCCTCATCCTCAAAATCAGAGTGAAAGGTGTTGGCTATCACTTCTGATCTCTGTAGCTACCTCTTCCTCCTTCCTTCTGTGAAGATTAAACTAAAATTCCCAACTTCACACCAAAAAATAAAACAAAGGATGTGCAGTAACAACTATGTACTACCTATACTACAGCTGTAATACAATTAAAAGGTACACAGGAGATGGACACAGATTTTCTTCTCACAGCAGACTAGAAAAACCACCTTTTGGACCATGGTACATCAAACGGGAAATACCTAATCTGGAAGCATGCTACTGACATTCTTTTTTCTAGATGACTTTCTCTTCTAGCAAGGTTTTAGACATTACAAGCAAAAATTCTGGAAAATTCTATCATTTATACTTCAGTCTACTTAGAAAAAAGCTCCTGTCCATACTATACAGGCAGCACACATTTTGGTAATTATGAAGGACACACAAGCACGAAGCATATTCAGAGCTCATAGCCAAATGTAACCAAACATTAGAGTTCAAGGTTTTACACAACACCACTAACTACTGCTAATATTACAAACCAACTGAATGAACCACAAGACATTAAGAATCTCTAAAGAAGAACTAGCATTTATACAGGGCAAACAATTTTGAATATTCAAGAGGTTTATCAACTCTAACTTAGTGCTTTATCTGTTCTCAGCTGCTGAAGGAGCAGAGGACCTGTGGCAAATCACTTTCCAGTTCACCTTTCTATACTCTGCACTCTTACAAGCCCTTACTCAATTCCAATGCTTTATCCCAAATCATATCTTTTAACTGCAACTTTCCTCCCTAAGGTGTGTGTCTGGATTCATATGTGGAATGCAGTTAACTACCATGCAAGCATCCATGTCTGATATTGCCTTCTCCAGTAAAAAAAATAAAAATTAACTGCTTTCTCCATAACAAAACAAACATTTTATGGTTTGATAATGCCTGTTTCCTAATTACTCCACTCCTGTTTCACTCAGTTTCAGAGGTGAGTTTAGCTTTTCACAGAGCTCAGTTCCTACAACTGTCTACATACTTTATTTTCTGTAAGAATGCTTTTAATGTATTTTAAAATTATGAATTCATGCATGTATTTTTGCAATAAACTAGTATACACATCACTGTACTATTTTGATCAGGAAATATAAGATTAAATATACTGAAAACAAAATGCACTAAAAGTGCACACAATTTCCTAACTTCTTCAAAAGCAGTACTTTCTATACACGTAATTATTTCTGATTGCCTAACTGAGAAAAAGCAAGTTAGAACCACTACATACTACAGGTGAGCACTAACTATATTTGCATACGTGTATTTTTCTCCTAAATGGTCTGGTATTAATGTTATCAAGCCAATGATACCAGCGTTTACAAAGAGCATGTACAGCATATACATTATTAAACAATGGCATTAGCTTATGGGATTCTTTTTCCAAATGCTAAATATTTTTGTATCCCACCCATCAATGGCACAGAATTTTATACGAATTGCAGAATGACATAAACTATTTGGAACAGGTAGAGGGGGAATCAACAAAACAGAAAAGGATACACCGCAAAAGCCAAAACAAGCAGACACCACACGATGCTGATATTCATTTCTTGAGAGGGCTTCATAATGCTGTAATAGGCTTCTGTCATCACATACACAACTGTAGCTGCAACAGTGAAATCCACCAACCACTGATATTCTGGAAAGTAATGCAATGCTGAAAAATATAAGTTTGTGAAAGTTAAAGGTGTGTTTTAAGGCAGTTACTGATGTATGTAGAATGGAGTAGCAATTAAAAGAGGTTTTTAATTGTGTATTAAGTATGTTAAAGTGAAATTTAGGTAGACTCAGATCAACCAAGTGAAATGCAACAACAGTGAAAAAGTGACTCAACAATGTGAACTTCATTCTATACTTCTGTCATCCAATACTTGATTACTACTGAAATTTATAAGGCTATGAGGTTTTACTACTTTATCACCTCAGCTTTTATACATTAACATCCTCAGTCAAAAAAGCTTAATTCAGATTTCACAACAAAGAGATTAAACAGTTTCCAGTAGAGCCTGGCTGCAATTCCAGGTAAGAGGATTTGTTTTGACCCTTTGTTAAAGATTAAAATCTCACCGTCTGTCAATTATATTACAAATAAACTGTTCTTTTAATTTACAAACCCCACCATCTAAGATACTGATGGTTTGCTCATCAAGATTTTGTTAATACATCCTAGTAACTGTTGTGTAAACTTCACTGTAAAAATTCCAGGGATCATACTGTGTTGCATACAGGCTGTATGTTTTGGACAGAGCTCCCATAGGTGTTTGAAACTGCAAAGAACCATTTGTGACAATTCAAATTGTCCATCCCGAACACCTTCCCTACATTTACAAATTGAAAACAGAAAAACATTACTCAACGTTGACTTGCCTACAATCTACCTGTTGGCAAAGATATGAAATTGGGCAAACAGGTATTTCCAAGTCCTGTACTTTGAAATAACAATCTGGTTAGATTTACAAGCAAATTGTATATATAACTTTTCAAACACAGTCCAACCCTATCCTCTATCACTCAGGTTGAGAACTGACTACTATAATTTCAGGAAAGTAACAACAATTGAAACTTGTGAATGCTTTGTTTATTTACTTCAGAAACTTCATTTCTATTACACAAATGCTGTCTCCTATAATTTAAGCTGAGTAGCCTCCTGCACAGGAATACACATCCTTTCTATATTTATCCACAGAACACATAAATACAAAAACATAGGTAGGAAAAAATACATATCACATACATACTCGTATATGAGCCTTCTGTAACAGAATGACTGTGATTTAATAATCAAAAATTAGTATCTAAAAAAGCAGTACCTTCCAAAACACTTAATACTGCATATTTCTGAAATGTCACTTGCTGTTTTAAAGCATTTTACCTGAATGCTTGAGATGTATGGCTGAAAGGGTTTAGGTTCCAATGCTACAGCACATTTCCTATTTTAGATGAGCAGAAAGTATGACTTGACATCTGCCAATTGTTATTTTCTTGCACAAAGCTAGAAACTCTATTTTGAATAGACTGTGATGTGATTCTTTCAGTGTTGTCTCATATTGCTATGGACACCAGATACAATAGCTGTGCTTTATGCTGGATTTCGTTGACTCATCCCTTTCCACAACACTGCCATGAAAAGTCACTCATGGAGACTTAAGCCCTACTACCTGCTTTCTCATTTATGACCAGTTTTGCTTCTATTCAGTCACTATCTACAAAAAAAGAGATATTTCAGCATTAATTACAAATAAACACTTGATAGAAAGAATCAGGATATATTGGAAATAATATATTATTGTTTGCATACTCTTACCAATAGTGTCCCTTTCTGTTACAGATTTTGTTTCCAGATGAAGATCAATATCTTTTGGAATAGTTAAGGGTTTGTTTTCAATGTGACCATTGTATTTTCTGTAAAATAAATAAATAGATAGTACAAGCATGGGTATGAAAAAATAGATTTTTTCAATATATAATGACATTTCAAATTTTAGAAAAATGCAGAATGCTTTTTTTTTTTCCAAAATACAAATATTTTTATGTCTCCAGCTAAAAGTAGTACTTCAAATTCAAATCTTGGAAAACAACTAGGTAGGTCAATACCTCCTAGCTATAACTTCACTCTGACATCCTACTGTGGTATGAATTTAAATGGCTTCCAGTTGCTTCAGTCTGAGTATGTATTGGGTCAAGATCCAGTGGGCAGTATTTATTTTGGCCCACTGGTTTTCTTTATTCAGAGCTACAGGGTGTTCCCAAGGTCAAAAAAACCCCAAAACTTGCATTAGTCCTTCTTGTCACAACAAGCAGGTATATCACATCAGCTGGACTAACCTAGATCCTTGAAAGGTCCAACCTACTAGCCACCAAGCGAAGGCAATTTAATGTATCTTTCTAATCTAAAAAGGTGTGTATTTAGAACAAAAGGCACTTTTCATCGGGAGCTCTCAAACTATACAAATATGATCTTCGCTTCCCTGAAATTAAGTCACACTAGTTGACTTCAAATCCAAACCAACTACGCAGGAACAATTCCCACTTAACTATGGTTCTTCCCAAAGAAGAGTCACTTCTTTGAAGGACACAGAGGTATGTTTATTCATTAAAAAATAATTTATTATTCATTCAGCTGTTAAACAAGCAAAGCAGAAAAAACGTCGTTTAAGCCTCTACATTACAGCTTTAGCTTCTTTGATGTTTTATTTTCCCCTATGACTAACATTCACCCTGGTACAATCACCTACTACTACTATTGGAAAAGACTGGCAAGGCTGAGGAAAGGCAGTAAGAACAATTATTGTTTGGCAGTGCAATTGTGTTTTTCAGTTTAATGCTCTTACGCGTGGATTTAAACTTAAAATTACATAATTAAAGTTATTTCACATATGAATAAATATCACTAATTAAATGGGTAATTATGAACTATGATCTTATTCATCATTACTTTGCCTCATTTTTGTCACAGAACACTGCTAAGAAGAGATTCTTAACTTTAAGGGATGTAGCAAAAAAAAATAAAATAAAAGAATACTACTTTACAGGGAACAACTTAACCCAGAGAATGGCGGTGAATGATGCTGCATCCAGCTGGCAGCTGGTCACTGATAATGTTCCACAAGGCTCAGTATTGGGCTCTGTCCTGTTGAAGTTCTTTGCAGATCATCTGGACAAGGGCATGGAGGGCACCCTCAGGAAATTTCCAAACACTAAGTTGGATGTGAGTGTTGATCTCCTGAATGGCAGGAAGGCTCCGTAGAGGGATCTGGACAGGCTGGATCAATGGGCTGACACCAATGGCATGAGGTTCAACAAGACTAAGTGCTGGGTACTATGCTTGAGTCACAATAACCCCATGCAGTGCTACAGAATGGGACAGAGTCACTTGAAAACTGCCCAGTAGAAGAGGATCTGGGGCTGCTGGTTAACAGTGGCTGAACATGAGCCAGAGTGGGCCTAGGGGGCCAAGAAGACAAGGACATTGGGGCTTGTGTCAGACAGTGGGGGCAGCAGGACCAGGGCGGTGACCATATGCTGTACTCAGCACTGCTGAGGTCACATCTCTAATCCTGTGTTCAGTTTTTGGGCCTCTCACAAACAGAAAGACATTGGGCTGCTGGAGCAAGCCCAGAGGAGGGCCATGGAACTGGGGAAGGGCCTGGAATACAACTTTGACGAGGAGAGGATGAAGGAGCTGGGGGGGGGCTCAGCCTGGAGAAAAGGAGGCTCACAGGGGACCCTCTTGTTCTCTGCAACTGCCTGAGGGAAGGCTGTAGCCAAGCCGGGGAGAGTCTCTTCTCAAGGTTAACTAGAGGCTGGATAAGGGGATCTAGCTTCAAGCTGTGCCAGGGGAGATTCAGAACGGATCTCAAGAGGAATTTTGTCATGGAATTGGAACAGGTTGTCCTTCCTGGGAAGTGTGTGGTGAAGTCATCATCCCTGGAGGACTTCAAGGACTGGATGTGGCCCTTCGGGCCATGTTTCAATCTACATGTGATCAAAGGTTAGACTAAAAGATCTCAGAGGTCTTTTCCAACCTAAATGAGGCAAGTAAGATTGCTAACCATGCTGCTTAAGAGCTAGGAAACAGGAGAAAAAATTACATTAACAGATTATACGAGCAGTGCAGAAATTAATTCAAATCTTAAGATTTACAAGAGAGTTCATACTGGGCTAGAAGAAACAAGCTAGAGCAAACCTCCTATGTTGCCAAAAAGAAAATCTTAGTGTGTTGTTTGGTTCTAAACAAATCCAATTTAAAAAAAATTTCATCAACATGGCCAGCTCCACCACCTCAAGATGTCTCAGCTCTTGATGCAGCTGTACTTCTGGTATGGCTATTCAGAACTTAATGTCTGAATACTAGGAATCTATTTCCAGCTTAAGCTGATGGACAGCTATTCCACCCCCTCAGTTGTCTTTCCAAAGATTCAACAACCTCAGCTCTTTTAGCGCCCTTGAGTAAGACAGACTGTTTCCTGGATGATCCTAGCAGCTCTGTTTGCCTGTTCATATACAAAATTAATTTTTCTTGAACACAAATGATCAGAACTGTACACAGTAATCCAGATAAAGTTCTACATTGGTGTCTTGTCCAAGAGGATTAATATTTCCCTCTCTCTTCACTAGAAAAATTTCACATAATATATCCTAGGAGCCTGTTTACCTTTCTCACAGCCGTGTTGAGAGAGGTGGCTTAGAGTAATCCTATGTTGAACTAATAAATCTTTCTCCTCTTGCTCCAAGATGAAGACTGAAAACAATCCTAAGACTTGTTGCCTCATTTTTTATCTAAATGCATACATTCGGTAAAAAAACTTGCTATCAAATTAGCATCTCACAGACCATTTTGTGGACAGAAATTAACCAGCTCTGTAAAATTTGCGAATGTCCAACTCTGTTAAACTGTAAGAACACGTTCTGGTAAAGAACTGTGACACTTAGTGCAAGCAGAGCAGTCATATGTAACCAGCAGTTTTGGTGAGCCATATCACACTAAAAAAAACCCCAAAAGGTGGGGGAAGACAAGCTTAGAACAAATATTTACCTATCTTTTTTACTCTTCCCTCTTTGCTTCCCTGCAAGAATCCGCAGTTGTTCTTCAGAGGGATGTTGATACCACCGTAAACTAAAGAAAAAGAAAATCTCAAGTAAAATAATACCATTATTAGCATTTAGAACATGACTTTCAAAAAAATGTATCACAACACAGATTTATATACTAAGACACCTGTCATTTGTCACTCCTTAGCAAGGTCCCTTTGTGTGCCAGTACCAACCCTGCCTGAACTGAACAGCTAGAGTTCACTTCTCTTCAGCAAACAAAGCATTTATACATAATTAGAAAGCTTTGCCACTTTGTCATTCACATGAAAACCCTTCAAATTCTCAAAACACCAACTTTTAAATATATCATCAAATACTGCAAACACATTTATACAAGGCAGGAAAGTTCACTAGAATAATTATACCACTACAATTACTCATCAGAACATATTCTAAACAACTTAATAAAGTATATTATATTCCCTCCAAACCACGCAGTTTTCCAGAATCTGAAATAGCTATTATCTAATAATCATTACCAGTATTTCTTCTTAAGCAGAGCAAATTGTAACATCACCATCCCTTTCCTTAAACATCTCCTCCATGGCATCTTCAACTTGTACTAGAAAAAATGCTATTAAAAAAATCACTGATTGAACACATAGTTGACGTACATGTTTTTCCACTTTCACAGATCAATGCAGCATTCATTGCTCATTCATCTAAAAGGCATCAAAATTCTGAAGAGGACAAGCAGAGATGGTCAAATGTCTTAAGACAGCATATTTTACCTAAATCTCTAAGGATGGCCAAAACCTTAATAGCTGAAACAAGGCCTTTTCCACATTCAACAAGGGAAGGTTACTGTCCAGATGCAGGAAGGATGTCACTATGATCTCCACTCAGAAACGCTGAGGCAAAGGAGACCAAGTATTAACAAGAACAGACTTGAAAAATGTGTGTGGAAGTAGAAGGCCACTAATTGTCACCCACGGCAACGCAGGTCAACAGAGAGATGATAAAGGAATCCAAAAACAACACCTCACATTAAGAAAACTTCATCAAGTAGGACCATTCAAATACATGTTGGTTAACTAGAGATGATGTCAGATTCAATTTCAAAGTTACCAAAAGCAAAGTCAAACAATCTCAAGCCATTTGATAACATTTGATTCTCAGCTCTGTTTTAGAAAGACTTCCTTCATCTTGGGAACTCTTCAAGAGAAGAGAATGCTAGTACCAGCCAAGAGAACATTCTATTATATTATATTCTATTATATTAACTTCTATTCTCCACATGATCCAAAGCAACTGCGAAAAACCAGATATCCTGTTTTGTCATTTACCACATCACTCTGATCTGAACTTGGTATAGTAATGATGAAAGCCACCTATGTGGTAAAGAAATTTTTCAAAATCTTTCCTGCATAGACAGAGAAATAGTACCTAATGCAGCACAGACAAAATTATTGTTCTGTGTAGCATGCTAACACAAATCAACCCCCAAATTGGACCACAATTTGCTTCTAATTATACTACAAAATGATGCTGCAAGTGATACCTAATTACAACTAATAGGATAAAGAGTTTTGGTATTTTTCAGTTGATAAACCCTACACACCTTGCATTTAAAATCTCAAAACCAAGAGATTTGGGCAAACATTTTCATAAAGATAGAGCTAATAAAAAGTAGTTTGTATCTGTTCCAGCTTATATATGCTTAATACTGAAATCCCACAACTGATTTGTGGCTTTGACATATCCAAGTCAGTTTGAACAGCAACAGACACACAGACAGGCCCTAGTTGATTTGAATAAAGGTCATTAACAAATCCACAACAAAACAACCATTTTCTCCTGTCACCCTGATATGGCCTGAAAACATAGTAACTGAAATAGCTGAGCAACTTAAACGCAATGTTTTGGTAGAGAATGTTTTCTTAGGTAAAAATAATGCAAGGCCTATGCAGATATTTAAGCTGCCAAATATTTCAATAAATCTACTTAGTTGCATTTAAGCTCTCAAAATAGCACTGATAGAAAAAGTTTGTATTTCTTAAAAAATTTATGCAAATTGCTTTTCAAAGTCAATAACAACTATTTATTCCATTAACAAGTAATTACCTTAAGTCTGTCTATTGTAACAATTCTTTAGGTTTTAAAAAGTCTTTGTTTCTTTTTAACAGACTTCCCACAAACACATACAGGCATCTACACAAACTGGTCACTTAATGTTTCTCTCTGGTAACATATTTATCCTCCCACACATTTAGCAAGGGCTATCTACAGACATTTCAGGTCTGTCCTGTCTGCCAATCCTTTGGAAGTAAGATACTCAAACAAAGTCACTTAAAAACCACTGCTGGATACCAAAGACTAATTGAAGTCTACAACAAAGGTAAGGAGTAGCAGGTAGTAATTTTTCCTTCGACAGCAGGACTGCTTTAGGACTGTGCCTTTACCTGCACATTTATGTGTACAAAACCCTCTACTACCCCACCCACACATGGCTGTAAATACCACTGGCAAAAAGACAGCACTAAGGAGTAATGGGTTAAAGATAAAATGCAGTTTATCAGGTTAACTAAGAAAATAACTGCTTTTCTTTCTGCCATTAAAATTCATGTTCTTGTTGCAGTCAATCTTCTGACATACTTTTATTTCTAGAACACAGGATTATTTCTAACTCTATACCATTCCTGTATTCAGGGAATTATTCAGAGTGCCTGAAATTACAATGCACTAAAATAATCAGATAAATAAAAGAAAACCAAAAAGTAACAACTAGTTTTTCCAGGCTACTGACTAGGAGGGCAATAAAAAAACTCCCACTAACTTCAGTAAGAGCAGAATTATCTAAGCACAAGTGCTGAAATCCTGCTTGAGGTATTTATCAATCTGCAGGGTGTGCAAAAATAATGGAGAAATGGATTTGAAAAATATTTGGGCAACAAACTTCTCCCTATAACTGGTACCTTAAAACACTGGTGCCTTCAAACAAGGACACAGTGAGTCAAAACTTCACAAGAATGAAGAACATGGGCATAACAATAACAAATTATTTTACAAGAGCAATTAGATATTTAAATTATCGAACAAAAGTTAAAATCAATCTTAGACATAGAAGGTACAATATGTCATTTGGATAATTGCTGATATAAAAGACCCTCATGCTGACGCACCTTAAAAAAAAATGGTAGGCAGTTTCATATTCATTAGTGTCATGTTCTTTTTAGAGCACAAGAAAGGTGATCAACACCCTGCCAATATGGTCAACAGTGAAATTTCACACAACAATTAAGAGTATGATTCCTGTTTGTGTTATGCACCTGACAATTATTGTTTTCTGTTATACCTAACACACATCTAAACAACATTTACAGTCACTGCTCACTAGTAACTTATGGGTGATGACATCTGGAATATAAAAAAGGAACAAGTTGATAATTATAAGATGCAGAGGAAAAAAGTCAATGGAAAGATTTGTTAATACTCCTATGGAGTACATTATTATTCAAAGATACTGCTTCAGAAAGCAAGCAGTAAGGATTTTATATTCTCAAAATTTTAACAGTTACAAAAGACAGCACACTACCTGCTTATCATACAAAGTGTTCTTCTTACCAAAAGAAAAAACACAGTGTCTATGATTCCTTTTAATATTAACATACTGATTTATATTCAAAACAGACGCTGTTTTTCATTGTTATGGATACAGCCACACAGGGAATGCTCTCCTTGCAACTCATTATGTCTGTTTGATCTACTGTTACAAGTAAGTAGTGTACTGAAATTTATACTAATCCTGTCCTTTGACATATTAAAAATGAATAGAATTTTTAACAAATATCTAAGCACTCTTCATATGCAAAGCTAATCTGGAGGTAGATTATCAACAACACAGAGACAGCACAGGGGAAAATAAAATCCTTTTATTCTTCAGTATCTTCCATTCAATTTAGCTTTTTACTATTAAAGGACGACCTTGTATGTTCAAAATAAGAGCTGAACAACAATTGACTTTCTGACTGATACAATTAATAGCAACAAACAAGTAAGTTCTTTTACAGCAACACTATATTTCTGCCTTGAGTCCACAAACCAGGTATAACAATGCCATGGGAATAAATTCAATAAAAGTCGATTACTTAAAAAAAAACAAATCAGTATGTTTTACTATTACTACTCTGATGCACAATTGCATTACCATATTCACACTTATCTTACCTGCCACTACAGAGAAGCCAACGAGCAAGAGAATAGTGAGGTATGATCTTCTGTATGACACTAGCCATTACCATGGTAACCACCAACTGTACACCTATCACACCCTGTAGAGAAGTAAGTTAATAACAAGTCAGTATGTGTTTTAGAAGTATCTTTAAAAAAAAACACAAAATAATTTAATAACCCTCTGAATAACAGCCATGATACACTGGATATGAATGGGGGGAGGGAGGGGGCAGAATACTGTAGCAGTTTATAATTATTTTTTTTCTCTGAAACTTGCTACAATCAATTAGAAACTTCATCAAAGGGAAAAGGCATTCCCAGGTCACCACAGCTAATCTCCTTGAGGAGATTATGTACAGGTATTTCCTCTTTGTTTACCTATATGCATGGGTTTTTATCTTTCCTCATAAGTTGTTTTCAAGGAGTCCTCTCCACATCATCCTCATCCTTAGCTTACCAGATCAGTCCACCAACTTTACCTCTTGATTTGAGAGTCCATCACCTCTTTCCTCTCTAAATCCTAGTCTAAATACCAGTTTGGCCATAGTACTGGCAAAGATGCTCTTGCCCCACTTGGTCAGATACTGTTCTAAAGTCTTAGCAGTCCTTGCACCTCAAGAGAGAATCCTGAGGTAATACAAGCCAAGCCCCTGCTATCAACACCTGCTAGATGTAACACCAGCAATGATCTGTTAACATACAACTCTTCATCCACCTTCCCCCTCCCTACCAACAGCATAATCTTTCATCCTAAATAGTGTGCTATTTATATATTTTCTTATATATTTCCTTACTATAACAAAAGTTTTATTTTTTTTTCCTTCAATGCTTTCTCCTTTTGTAAAACAGAAATTCTATCAATTCTGTCAATACTACTTTTATTAAAAAACACAGGCAGATGAAATGTTTTGGATATACATTATCATCTGTATGACTGAGGAGATTGAGACAGCAGAAATTATTTAAGTATTTATAAACATTTTCAGTATGTTACCATACGTCTCATAAAAAAGTGCCACATATCATTTAGAAGTAGGTGCTACTTTTTTATATTTTGAAATAACACCTTTGGAAGGAGTCGGATACCACTGAGTTTCTTTGGTGCTCAAGAGTCTCTTCACCTTCTCCCTCCTCAGAATTTCTACTACTTCTACACTTTGGTGCCATCAACTCCTTGAAGTACCTCAATAAGTAAAACCTCACTTTTGTTTATGTTCTGTTTCACTGATCAAGAGCTCTACGTATTTGAACACTCAACCTATATTAAAGATTATGTGTAGTTCTGTACATAGATTACTCAAACCAATTCCACCAGTCCCCCAGCTAAGGGAACTGTACTTCTAATGAAAAAAAAAACCCTAGCAAGTTTTAAGCCACTTGAAAATAAAAACCCAACCAAACCTAAAATCCCAATGATATCTCTAAACTTAATTTTAACTTTGTGGAGGAAATATCCTAATATCCTTCCAGTATTTTTCTACACTTTAAGCAATTAAAAAAAAAATATATATATATATATGAAAAAATAAATATATGTATATATATTCCAATATATATATATATTTATTCCTGAATGTTATTCCAATAACCTTCAGGAAATGAGAAAAATGCCTATATCTATCTATCTCTCTCTCTCTCCCCCATATAGGGCATATATATATATATATATATATAATACATATATATACATATACATACATATATGCCCTATATGGGCTTTTTTCTCCATTCTTGTAGGTTAGTAATCGATCACAAGCAATATGCTAATAGAGAAAAGCTGTCACAAGAAATTTTTTAAAAATCCACTGCATTAATCCTCCTACAGACCAAGAACACTAGTCACAGGAACACAGTAGACGATACAGCGAAAATAACATGCTATGTGCATAGCATGACTTTTTGCCAATTCTACACTTTTGCCTGGATGTGCTTACAGTCTACTTGTATGGTTACTAACGCACTCCAGAAAAATCTACATCATCCCAAACTACCCCATATTACAACACTATAACAGTTTTCCTCCATCCCCAAATACAGGCTCTGTCTAGATCCAGTCTCCGCCATACTTCAGAGTCTTCACTTTACACTAATATCAGCTAAAATTCAAACCCACTCATTTCAGAAACATAAATGAAGATCAGGTATTGGTTTCCACCAACATCTTACATCCTCTACTTGCACACTCTAAATTAGAGGACACAGGGTTTAAACTTCAGTCAGGAATCTGCAACTTTAAAAATCTAGAGTATGAGTGGTATATGTTTGAGGGAGAAGATGCTCAATGGCAAAGCCAACACCACAGGGGGTTTTGAGGACCTCTGCTAAACAAACCTGATCTGTACTGAAGTAATTATCACACAATCTGTGATTGGGTTGATTCAAAACTAAGAGAAGCATTACTCACCTGTTAAGAGATGAGGAACTGCTGCATAAATTAAATAAAGTGTCTGCAGCTACAGAATAGTTTGTGGAAATGAAACCATTTCATAAGTCCTTCAACACTGATTCCACATACATCCATGTCCTTATCATGCTTCAGTTTTGCAGCTTAAACTTGAACTCCAAGTTCAAGACGCTAGAAAGAGATGTTTGTATTCTGCTGATCAAAGACATATCTGTCAGTCTCTCTCTAATGGTGGGAGGCATGGGGACCAAAGCTGACTATGTAAGTCAGTTTTTCTGCAAAACACAGGCTGGCAAGCAATCTCCTGGTAAAAAAACAAGACTGAAATGGTACAGCCACATGCAGCAACAACAACACGGTCCACCTAATAAACTGCAGTCTAGCTGTGTTTCTGCCACAGAGGCACTGAGAGGTGTCCCAGAAGTCTCGAACACTGCGTTCACTTCCCAATCCTCCAGCAACCATAGCATTCCTACTTTTGTTTGAGTAACATAGCAGACTTTACATAAAAGCTTAAAATTAAAGATTGCAGAGAACACATGGAGTGGCCCATAAGAATAGTTTTAGCAGTTTTATTAAAGTGAAGATTGACAAACTTCTTAAAATTGGTGGGAAAAAAACGGCAGGGTGAAAAGCCAAAAGTGTAAGGTTGAATGAAGTATAACCTGGACTCTGGCTTTCAGTCTTTTATACTATATACCTGGAAAGCTGCTGATTAGTAGAAGGACAAAAACTAAGAATAAGCAATTCAGATAAAGTTACAATACTCTTATCTACACAGCAAGTGTACTTATAAAACACCAACAGCTATCTCAGAATCTTGAACAAAAAATCCCCTTTTTAAAAGTACTTCTACCTAAAGAACATTTTTCTTTTCATCATGAAATGATTTATAGAACATGAAGTACAAAGATAAACAAGGTTGACTGTATTATGCAAAGACACCATTTTAGTCTCCTTATTTTGACCTTGTCCAAGGTTATTCCTCCTTACCTGTAGTAAAAGGCTAGGGGTTTCTGTCTCATTTTCCCTTTACCACCTACCTACATATTACAAATAATTCAAATACCGAGCTTTACACAGGACTTTGAAATTACATGTTCTCTGGCAGTAACCATTACAATATGGTATTTCCTCCATTACAAGATGAGGGCCTTGAGCTGAAGGCAACTGCTGTATGCACCAGAACTGCAGTAGGGATACAGCTGCATTACTGAAAAACAGCTGGTACAATCCCATTCACAATTTCACCTTCAGAAATTTAATGGCCACTGCTTACTTTCTGAAGTGGCAATTCTTGTAAAAACAAGATTTTAACACAACTGTCCTTGAGTATTCTACAGATGTTAGTACAGGGCGTAACAATATCTTTCAATGGTAGCTCACAAACATACTAACACAGCTGTGATTTTTCAAATAAGAAATTGAAAAGGTATTGTAACAGTAATGGCCACAAAGATTTATAAGAGAATATAACAAATACTCTTATTTCCTGCAATTTTAGAAGTGCAATGATATTTGTGAAGTCTGGAAGATAAATCAATACAACCGCTTTGAAATGCCATTTAATAGCTGACTCATTATTGCTTTTACTGTAAATGAGACTTTCCCCCATATAATTTTTCTTCACATGCAAATTTTTCTCTGAATGTTTATGTCCATGCTAAAGCTCCAGCTTGCAAAAGCAAGATAGTATTCTCCTGAAATATAAATGCAACCCAAAATTGCTTCCTTAACAGTAGGAAATATTATATAGGACGGCCAAAGAAAACTGAGCTTGCTGTCCAACATCTTAAAAGTCAACACTTCCTGTGAAAAGGACTACTTTCACAGAATACCTACAGTCATTATGATAATCAGGAATCAGAGGTAATTCAAATCCTATGTTTGTAAAAATCAGACATTCATACAGCTAATATTGGAAAAGAAATTATGCCAAGAGAACTCTTAAAAAAAATCAATTTTTACTTTTTTTTCTATTCTCGTGACCAAGGCTTCCCTGAATTAGAATTTCCATGCACCTACCACTGTTTACAATAAAAGATGCATGAAGTGGCATGAAGAATATGCAAGGTTTTCAATACTATCACCCAACTGCTCACCCTCACAGTGTCGTTCACACCCAAAGGTCACTTCTCTCTTGGCCACTGTCTTTACACAGTCAAAGAAGAGGCATAAACTGCTGGAAAGACTCAGGTGTGCATGAATCCCTTTGAAACAAGTTGATTTGTTTGAAACCAAAATTATGCTTTAGTCAGTGAACAGCATTCTACCTGACGATCTTGCCTCATTTACCACTGAGGCTCTCTAAGCACAAAGATTACAGAACTAGTGGTCATAAGCAAATCAAGTTTTTGCTACAGAAATCCTATGGATGGAACAAGGGCGTTTATAAAAATGCCAATTTATCATTATTACTGAAGAGGCAATACAGTTGCAGTGAACTGTATACGGAACCTATTCTTAAATTACGGAACCTATTCTTAAATTATAAGTAAAACTAGTTCAGAGAAATGATGTACTACACATGGAAAGGAAGGTTATATTTCATCATTACTTTTCCAAGATACTGAAAATCTAGTTTGCCCAGTATTTCCACAAATAAGAAAAACAGGAACTACAGAAGACTTGCTTTTTAAAGAACACGCTCTGCCATTTCAGGAATCATTCCAAGTATAAAATGTGAAAAGCCATTACGCCTCTGCTGAACAGTCTAGAAAACCATGGTCTTACCAAGTATTAAGACACTTATGCAGAGCTTAAAGTCATGGCCTAACTGGCATTGCAACTGCACAGGTGAGTCCTGACAGTCCCAGCTTGGCAGGTGTTGATGTTTAAAACTTGATTTCTAAGCCTCTTACTACAAAAGAAACTGATGAACATTTCATTCTCCTGTTGCATTGGAACTGGAAAATACAGCTTCCAAACAGCACAGACCTTTTGCCTTTCCTTACGTCATGGAATCACACACAAAGATTATTTGCCCACACTGCCTGCATCCAGCAAAGAAAACTGGACCTGATCTTTCAACCACATTAGGCAACACAAGCAAGCACTCAAGTAATTTAAATAAGAATCTACAATGAAAGGAAAAACTTTTTTGCTTGCAATTTTCCCAATGTAGCTTCCAATACTAGACCACAGCACTCATGGACTCCTACAAATGAAAGGAGCATGTCATGGCCTTTTGAATAAATATTCTAACCCTGGTGGAAAATAAAATAAAATAAAATAAAATAAAATAAAATAAAATAAAATAAAATAAAATAAAATAAAATAAAATAAAATAAAATAAAATAAAATAAAATAAAATAAAATAAAATAACTTCATGAGAAAAAAAATACAATTCCTTTTATAAGCCAGAATTTACACTATAAAAAGTACTTCAATGGAATAACATGATTAAACTTTTAAGTATGAGAACAGTTAAAAGGCAGATTTTATCAAAAATATACTTGTAAAGTGCATTTCTTAAGACTTAGATCAATCAACAAACACTGGAGCCATAATTAAAATGAAATATTGACACATTCATATAGTCATATGAAAAAGAAATTTAATATATTAATGACAAATACAAAATATGTTTTTACATCTGCAGACCCTGTTCTTTGTATCCCAAATATAAGCACATTAAAAGCTGAGCCAATCAACTCCAGTGTTTTAAATTATAACTAAGACACAAATATGAAATTCAGCATACCTCTATAGAGATATATCTTTATATAATTTAATATTCACTAAATACTTAGCCTGCTCTATTGAAGCAACATGTATCCAACAAGGTCACATCCTTAGCAGGAATTACACCAGACTTTGTTCTTCTCCTACTACATTACATTTATTGTGCGCTACATTTAGCCTAATAAATTGTAGCTGTGCTGAAACACTTTTTTTTCACGAGATCCCTTCTAGCCCCAAATGCTCTATGATTCTGTGACACTCACGTGCTGCCACAGCACACATGACAGCAGTGACATGACCCAGAGCACCAAGCTTGAACTTGTGGCAATGAACAACAAAGCGTCTGGCTAAGTTTTCTAGGTATGTCCAAGATCACATGCACGCTCCATTTACAGGGAGATTTTGTTTTAAGGAGATCCGACAAAACAGTTATGGAGTCAATGTTGGAAAACAACTTAAGACCATGAAGTTCACATGTCAACCCAGCAGTGCCACTGTAGTTCCCGCATCACTAAAACGCATCCCCGAGTCCCTGGCCCAAACGTTTCTAAAACACTTCCAGGGATCGTAACCCCCACCACCTCGCTGGTCAACTTATTCCTATGCCTGACCACCTGAACAGCGAATTTTCTTTTTTCTAGTATTTCCATCGTCATAGCTTGAGGCCATTTCCTGCAGGCATACCTCCTTGAGGCATTTCACTGCAGGCACGGTAGAAGACACCAACCCCCACCTCGCTACAACCTCCTGCCAGGTAGTTATACAGAGGGAGAAGAATCCTATGCATTTAAAAAGAGACACCCAAACCCCGTTACAGAGCACTAAGTGCAGTGGCTCACTCTGCATCCCAGACGAAAAGCAGGAGAGATGGAAGCAACCCCTGGGCAGTGGAATCGTGTCGGTGTAAGACATCGGAAAGCAGCAGACACCGCGGTGTTCCATTCATGAGCGCCAATTACGGAGCTAGATGGTGTCACCCCGCTGCCTCCCTGCTCCCGACATGCCCAAACCCCCAAGCTGTCCCCACAGCAGGGACAGGGGCCTGCAGCAGCTCAGCCCCGAGCCAAGGGAGGGGAGCGGACCCGCCGCCCCGCTCCTCGCCGTCCCGCTCACCATGATGCCCGCGCCGGCCCCGCCAGCCGCCGCTGCCGCCCGGCTCGGCCCCACTCCCGGCACATAAATCCGCCCGCCCGCCGCTCCCGACAGCGCACGCCGAGGTCACGCCGGGATCCTGCCGCCAACAAGGCCCGCCTGAGCTGTCCTACAAGCTGCCTGTGCGGACGGGGCCCCGCAGCGCTGAGACCGCGCCGCGACGGACAGCCCCGGCCTCACCGCTCCACACCCGCGGGCTGCCGACAAGCGAAGAAGGTAGAGGCGCCTGCCGGGGCGCAGGGCCCGCGGGCCCCTCGGCGACAGCCCTGTCAGGCGCCGCGGAGCCAGCCTGTCCCGGGCAGGGCACTGCCGCGACCCCAGCCACGTGATGCGGGAAGTCTCCCCGAGCGCGGAATTTCTCCACCCTCTCGACCCCCGCATGCGGCGCGGCAGCGCCGGAGCGCCGGGAGAGGAGCCCCAGGACAGGAGCGGCGGGAGCGGGGAGGGGGCCGAGCTATCGGTGGCGCGGGGGAGAGGAGGGGGGAGCGGGATGTGCGCATGCACCGAGGTCACGTCGACCTACCCCCGTGCCGGCGCTGCGCATGCGCAGCGGTGCGGCCTGAGGGCGGAAGTCTGGCGTCCGCCACGGCCCAGCCATGGCCGCACTTTGCGGGGCCCGGGGCCGGCTCTCCGAGGAATGATTGGCCCGAGGGGAATAGGTGTCCTCCTTGCAGAGTACCCAGTACTGTGTACCGCCTGGATCTGTCCGAAAGGGACACACCTGGATAGTCCGTCCTAAAAGACCACTGGGAAATGGTCGCGTTGCTCAACAGTTTTGTCGTAAATCGTGTGGTTTTAAATGGATCGCTGTGGTCCCTTGTATGTGCTCTGGAAACAAATAGAAGCATTCTGCTTGAACATTCTGTAGAATATGTTTAACATCTGTTCGTGTTTTGTCAAGCTTTGCCTGCCTTGTGAGAAGCCCCCGAGGGCAATTCATAGAATCACAGAATGGTCTCAGGTTGAAGGAGCTGTATGGATAATTCATTCCAAGCCTCTACTATGCCCAGGGACCCCTTTAGTTAGAGCAGGTTGCTCAGAGCCCTGTCCAGCCTGGCCTTCCAGGGAGCATCCATCCAGTTTCCCTGGGCAACCTGTGCCAGTGCCTCACCACCCTCACAGAAAGGAACTTTTTCCCTAACGTCTAATCTCAATCTCTCCACTTTTAGTTTAAAACTGCTTGTCCTGGTCCTGTCACTATTTGCCTTAAACTCATTCTCACTCTTCCTTATAACGCCATCGTTATATAAAGCAGCTCTGAGCTTTCTCTTCTCTAGACTGACCCTTGCCAACTCTCTCAGCCTGCATCCTTAGCAGAGGTGCTCCAGTCCTGCGATCACCTTTGCAGACCTCATCTGGACTGACTACAGTAGATCCATGCCTTTCTTGCGCTGAGGACCCCAGAGCTAGACAGAACCCAGGTGGGAGTCTCAGGAGGTCAGAGCAAAACGGCAGAATCACCTCCTTGGATCTGCTGACAAGGCTGGTTAGCATGCAGCTCATGCTTCTGGGCTCCACATGCACCTTGTAGGCTTATGCCCAGCTTTTTGTCCACCAGAACCTGGAAATCCTTCTCTGCAGGGCTGCTCACAGTGAATCTAAATCTTGGTCCACACACAAGTCCCTAGGAAAAGCTCATTTAGTAAAGTCTCAACAACCATCAGGAAAAGTTATAAACTCTGTCATTCTGGCATTTTTAAAAGTTCCTTTGAAATATATCTTAAAAACAAAATCAACAAGACCCTCTCAAAATCACATTTCTAAATCAGTAGAACAAATATATTTCAAAGGAGATTATAGTACCAAAGACAAGATGATTTTGACCTATTCAAACCTTTTAATTTTAGTTAACAAGTAGGTCTTTGGCCTCCCAATTTGTTAATGCTAATTTGGTGACATTTATGGCAAATGTAGCATGTTAATAAAATAACAAATTCTAAAGGCGGTTGTTTTACACCATGTGTTTCTTGCAGCCAGAATACTAAAGAAAATTATTAAACTCATTAAAAGGCAAAGTTAAAACAAAAAGGTGTCAATCTTATTGTAGAGATGGTAAGAAATGATATACATTTGGAAAGCAACTGATTTGAGACGTTTACTTGTGGAGGTAAAAGTCGTGAAAATGTTTTGAACAAAATTCTTACCTGTGGAACTCTGATGTAATATTTCATCACTGAATTGGTGCATTTTATGAAAAATCATCAAAATTGCAAGTGAGCAGAACTGTTTCATTAACTGAAACACGAGTTGGTCAGCTTGAACTCTAGCAATCACAATTTTAGAGCTCTAGTATTTTAATTCTAGCATTGTTTAAATTTGTATTTCACCCAAAGACAAGGCCAAAGTTGATCTAATCACTATGGAAAAATGGATTTTTAATTGCATTTATATGGGCTCAGTGGAACCTTTGGAGCAGCAAGGTAAAGAAAACATTCCCACGCGTTACTGCTGCTGGTACAAACACCACCTAAAACTGTGAAGTTGCTCTCTTGAGCCCTCTTGTCCCAAACAGAGGATAAGTTTTAAGAAATGCATTAGAGCAGACACGTTTTTACTGCCTGTGACAGCTGGATACAAGGCTGTCTTAAGCTGGATGTATACACCTCATTATTCAGAAAAGAGGCAAGGCTCCCCAAAAATACATTTCTAGACCGTCAAATGTAGTCTCAGCAGCCACAGTTGAAGAAGTTGAAATACTTAAAAATAATGAAGAATTCTTCTAGTGTAATGTTAAAGGAACTGAGCTGCTGAAGGAAAATTTGTTATACCACTGTCTACAGTCTGTAAATGACAGAAGTTTAGATCAACAAAAGCCAAGTCACATAATACATGAAAACTTGCATTCTATACCAGTTAAAAGTTATTTATGAAGTGAACAACAGGAACACATCGTTGTCATGTGTTCTGTTGGTTTCTAACCTTCCATTATTCAAGATACTTTTCTTTTTTGTAAGGTATAGACTACTAAGAGATTCATTTAAAGCCTAATTTAACACATGAGAGGATACTGAAGAAAAATAGTGGCAAAATCATCAAAGTATTTTCCAATAAGGAAAATTAATTAATTTTAATAAGGAAATTAATTTCTTTTTTTGGCAAGCAGCATTTTAGGCTGGAAATTTTCCATTTAAATGTATAATTCTAAATATTCCAACTACTATAGAAGTATTTTCCAGCATTTTAAAATGTAGTGACAGGACAAGGGGGACTGGCTTTAAACTCAGAGTGGGTAGCTTTAGGTTAGATACTAAGAAAAATTATTTACTGTGAGGGTGGTGAGACTGGCACAGGTTGCCCAGAGAAGCTGTGGATTTCCCATACCTAGAAGTGTTCAAGACCAGGTGGGATGGGGTTCTCAGAACCCCATCTAGTCTAATGGAAGGTGTTACTGCCCATGGCAAGGGGTTGAAACAAGATGATCTTTAAGGTGCCTTTCAACCCAAACCATTCTATGGTGACTTTATGGTTTAGTATAAAAATATAAAGAGTGGGAATGGTTTTGCTTTGTGGTACTTTGGACTTACACAGCTGGGTGCTCAGCTTATTTGAAAGAGTTCTATGAATAGTGGAACAAATGAAGTTTGGCTTCCTGTGAATTTCTCTCATATGTAGAAATGCACATTTCTGTTTTATGAGTGTGTCTGTTTGGGGCATTTATGGTATTGCTGACCTACACACTGCCTGTGACTGATAAATGCATTTGAAACAGGCCAGTGGCTTCCGAATTAGGTGGAAAATCACTTACCAGCATAGAAGCAGACATTCACAGATCCATAGGAATTTACATATGGCCACACTGCAGCACCTATGCCTTATTTCTGTGTTGTCAGAACAAAAACAAAACACTTGCATCTGTGCCAGCAGTGTGTTTGTTTCACCTGTTTTACCTTACCCTAAGGCAGAAAGTTACAGCTACAAAGGCTGTACAAAGGTTCATTTTTTGTGTGCATGTGTGTATGTCTGTGTTTAAAATGAGTTGCCTCAGGACCTAGGTCTGCCCTGAGCTTTCTAGATATCAACCCCCACCCCCACGCTCTCTATTGTATTTTAAAAATACGACCAAATTGTTTTAACTACATATGAAAGTACATATTTTTAACATACATTGGTTCACACAGTTATGCCAGACACACAATATTCACGCATGCATATATACCTATATGCATAGAAAACTTGTATTTTTAAATGTGCTGTTTCAAATGGAACACAACATAAAACAGACAAATCACTGCTAAAACTAGGCACTCCACATTTTACCTACTGTGTGACATTTCTGAAGTCACTACTGTTCTGTTCAGTAAAATTGAAATATGCTTTCTGATAGCACTTTTTTTTCCCCTTAAAAAATCAAGTTAGTGAGTAGCAAAAGCCTTTTTGCTCAGAAATTCAGCAGTTTAGTGGTGTGTCGTGGTTTCATTTAACCACTATGTGTTAAAAAAATTTTAAAATACATGTCTCTGCTGGTAGTATTTCCTTTTAAAAAGCACTGAGTGGTTTTGATGCTTTTTTCTCTGTATTGTATCTTGAGGTTTCATGTACATTGTTTTAATATACAGCAAAGTATCTGTGAAGGTCTTTCAGATCAGAACCAGAATTTCAAAATGAATCCTCTGCTTCTCAGAGAAGCACTGTAGTGGGCAAGCAGAGTAACTCTGTTATGTTTGGAGGCTTGGAAGCAAGCTAGCAACCTGTCAGGAACATTCTTTAAATACTTGGGGACGGTGCCACACACCTCTACTCAGTGTCTCAGTTCCTTGGGCATTAGGAAGTGTATCCCAAGCACTTGTAAGTATTACAACCATATGTTAAAAAAACCAACCAAACAAGCAAACGAAACACTGACTGGAAGAATATTCTTCTCCTATGAATCAGAATATAAAGGCAGCATTTGTAAGACTCAGGACTAGGAATTCTCCAGCCCCTCTTGATGCTCTGATCATATGCCTCTTCATTCCTCACAAGAATGATGATTTGTAGAGCTCTAAACCATGCCAGGGGCCCCAAACAGACTGACCATGAGTAGGTGGTGATCACGTAATTACTTATTCTAGTCCTATGCTATCAAAGGGGAGATAAGGATCAAGGATGCAAGTCTTCCCCCATACCTAGTCCCTCTGCTATTCATCAAGGTCAGTGATGAATTTTTTACTTTCCTGTGATGCTGTCAGGGAAGGGAACAGGTCAGATTCAGTCAGCTTTGTTCAGAGGGCTGCATGCACAGAAAACCAAATAGCCCCTCATTTTTATTTGTTGTCTCTGTCTACTTTCCCAATACATAAACAAATCATATGTGCAGTCCCTTCTTCAGAAGAATCCCCAAAATGCTAGCATAGGGAAAACTGTCACACAGTGGGCCCTGAAGAAGTTAGCTTTTGTTGTAGTGGAAAGCACTACTGCTGTCTAATAAGTGAGAGTTAATAAAATGAAGTGGTAAACTAACATGTGAGTTATGAAGATCTTCCTTCACTAATGGGAATTATCTAGTGTCCCATAGATGCTCATTATGTGTTGTTTATATCCAATAATAAAGTCTTGTGTTGCTTCAGTAGCATTAACTGGAAATGGTGCTCTGTAATCATAGAATAAAAGCTATCAAGGAGTTTTGTTGCCTGCACTTACTTCTGCTTTTTTTTCTTGCTCTTCTCTGTGTTTCCTATCAGAATGATATTTATAGGCGCAATTCTTCAATCAGTTTAAAATAAAAATCTTAAAAAACATCTTGATACAGGCTCACTATGAAGACATAGGGATGTTAACATAATGGGCCAAATTAATCCCAGTGTAAATCCATTTCTTTCAACACAGGATAAATCTGGGTCAAAAATGCCAAAAAGAAATATAGTCAAGATGTAAAGCTCAAATTAAAAAGTGCATCTATTGAGTGTTTGCAAGTGTGTCCTTATATGCCTTATTGTGATTCCAACATAGCCCTGGGATAAAAATCTTCTGTAATGTGAAGTGTGACTGAGGCAGAGTTAGCATTAGTCCTCTGGTATGCAGAGATCAATTAATTTTATAAACTGGCTTTGAATAAATGATGCTGAAACAATCAGTGTTTTGGTGTTAATGGGGGTTATGCAGTTTTGAGTGCCAGCATCCTTAAATTTTGGGATATATTGGAAAAAGCAGAATGTTTTCAATTGTGCCTTTCTGTTTCTCTGAGATTGAAGGAAATAATAAATTAAACGTTGAAAATATGTATAAAAAATTATTCTGTCAAACTCTGCTATGGTGCTCTAAAGTGATTCTCTAACAGCCTATAATACTGTGGGAAACACGGAGACTCAAACATATTGGAAGTAAACATGTTTTTACATACTTAAACATTTCAGTCTGTTTTTTTAAGGAATTCTGCTGTTTTTAATCATTCTATGTTTGCATGTGAGTGTGTGCATGATAGTTTCATAGTAATTTCACCTGGTTACTTCAGGCCTTGTTGTCCAACTCCTACCTAACTGACTTGAAAGATACTGAGTTCTTACAAGTCTGATGAAATCGTGAACCCCAGGGATTGTCGAGGGGTGTGTTAGTTTTGCATGGCTTGATTTTTTGGTGAGGAGGGAAGAAGTCAACCCAAGAAGTGATTTTTCTGTAGGAAGCAGCTAGAAGCAGCTTCCTCCACACCTGGAAAGTCTGGCTCCGAAAGAAGACGTGCTGCTAAGCCAATTTAAGTAGTTGGTAACGCCACTGTGATGACATTATTTAAGAAGGAAAAAACCACATGTAAGTCCCCTTTTTCCCCCTCCTCTCAGGGCTGGCGAGGAGGCCGCCGAGGCCCTTCCCAGCGCGGCCGGGCCCCTGCGGCCGGGCCCGTCTCAGCGCGGCCCGCACGGGCGGCGCTTGCCTGGCCGCCTTTGCCTGGCCGTGCTGAGGGCACAGCGGGAGCGGCGGCGGCTCCTCTGTCCCGGTGCCCGGCACCAAGAGAGCCGCTGGATGCAGCCGGAGCTGCGGGGACCAGGTGGGCGGCAGCCAGGGGCACGACGAGCCATTCCCCGACGCGAAGCCCGGCCGGGATCAACCTTGCAGCGCTGCTAAACCCTCTGAGAACCTCTCGTGGACAGAACTCGAGAATGGACAAACCTGCGGACAGCAATTCTCTCCCGAGTCAGAGAGAAGGAAAAGGCGAGGACATGTGAGGAGAACAAGGCGACACCAAGGCCGCTGAAAGGAGGGAGGGGCAGGAGGTGCTCCGGGAGCTGAAATTCTTCTACAAGCCGTGATGAGGACTAGAACAGAACAAACTGGTTCACTGTAATTCATGACGTGCCTGGGGGTAGGCAGAGGTCCACTCGCAGCCCGTGAGAAAAGGTGTTCAGCTCGAGTGCGTGGACGCTGGAAAGCTGCAATCTAGTGGGAATCTCGAGGAGAGAGAGAGAGGATAGAGAACCCTTGCTTCCAACCCAGAACAAGTCATCCTAAAAACGACACGCCATGAACTAAACTGACCCACGCCATGTAGCTTGAGAAGGCTGCTTTGCCTGTGGGAGGACTCACGTTACAGCAAGTTGGGCGGGACTGCTACTCCTGGAAATTGGAACCACCCTGGAGAAGTTCACTAAGAACTGTCTCCTATGGGAAGAACCCCACGATATAACAGAAGAGACTCCTTTCCCTAAGCAAAGTGCAGAAAGATTTTTAGAAGTCACGAACTGACGAGAAACCACATATTTTGTCTCCCTGCACTGTTGTGGGGAGGAAAGAAGGCCTGGGGAGAGGGGGAGGGGGCGTGCAAAAGTGTTCTAAAGATTTATTTTAGTTCTCATTATCCTCTTTTAATTCTGTTAATAAATTTTGTTTAAGTTTCGAGCCTGTTTTGCCGTTAGAGTGTTTTCTCCTAATCCTTATCTCACCCCATGAGCCTTTTGGCTTTTCTCTCCCCCTCCTCTGCTCTGCTCAGCTGTAGCAGAGGAGAATGAGTTTTTCGTGCGTTTTTCGTGGGTGCCTGGCTTCTAGCCAGTGTCAAACCCCAACAGAGGGAAGACCCTCATTATTGCTACACGCAGTGCTACAGTGTGAACTCCCCCCTATTATTAAATAAAAATCTATGTCTAGATGCAGGTGAAGCATCAGCTGGCCCTTGTATCTTATGCAGAGAGTGGCAAATCCAAGCACAAGACACAGATACAAAAGAGATCAGGGCTCATTAGCTCCACTGTAAATGTGAGATTTGTACTCAGTCAAGTTTGAGCCTCTTGTTTAGTACTACCCTGGACAAGAAAGTTGACTGTTGAAACAGCAAAAAATACTTAAATAGCTTTTAGGCTTTCAAAACACTCCTTTATTCACTGCAACTATCAGAGGGTTTTTTCTTCCTTTAGTGAGTGTTTTGTAAATATGTCATGGTATTTTGGTTTGGTTGTCTGGTTTCAAGGTAGTTTGGTTTGGAGAATGAAAAAGAAGAAAAAAACTACAATAGCTAAGTTCTCTATCTAAGTTGTTTGAATTCAGCCTGTCTACAGAACAAGGAGGCATTCATAATGGGATATTAGTTCGGAACTGTGTTGCAAATAGCAGCAACAGTTATAAGGAAGTTTGAAAAAGCCCAAAAGACAATCAAAAAGTTATTATAGTAATGAAAGTAAGCAAACTTAATGATGCACACACTTGCATTTCAAGATTTTCAATACAATCCACCCATATAAAATTCTGAAGGATTGTAAGAGAACATGAGGAATGTGAACCCCAGCTGCAGCAACCCTCTAGCAGCAGACAGAATTATGTCAATAATAAATAAGGAGGAAATTAGATGGCACTATTTCTTCCCTTTTCAAATGTCTGTTCACATCACATAAGTTGTATTTTCAGGCCAGTAAACCCATCCTCCATTTCAGACTCCTGTACATAGCATCTTTAGGAACTTAAGTGTTTTTACGCTAAGGTCTTTTAAGTGTGAGAGAATTCTTTTCCCTTAAAAAGGAAAGAAACAGTACTAGTAAGTATGACTAATAATGCTATATTTTGAAACCATATTGTAAAAGACCGGCAGGAACTGGAGAATACCACCTTTAGACACATGGAAAACAAACAGATGAGATATTCTCTCACAACTCTTTTAGTCCTATTTTCTTCTTTCTGTCCATGTCCTTGGATTGTTTTTAGTCTTTGTCATGTCTGCACAAATGCTTGTGAAATATTTATTTGTCATGTACCACTTAGAAAAAAAAATTATGAAATTTTTTGTGGTTTTTTAGTAACAGCATGTTCCTGATGCTTCTCTTGCTGAAAAATTGCAATAGCTTTAGACCTCACTCTTCCTTGTGTCTTTCATTCTAATGTCCTGAGAAAGAGACCTAATAACTAAGCACTAATTATTGATACAAACTGAACAGTAGCTCTGGGAATTTTATCATAATCTCTTGTGGGTAGTTCAATCTCTAAACTTCCTCTGTTAAACTCCCTCCTTCTCTCTTCATCTGTCATACTCAATCATCATTTTGGTATTAGTTTAAAAAAATAATTTTCTGTAAGAAAATGGACACAACCAGAGGAAACAGCTGCCTAAATGTTACACGATACCAGAGAAGTGAAAGTGACATTCAGCCCTTTTGATATGTCTATTCAATATTTACTGTCAACCTCAACTAACATTTATATAATACGAATATTTTAAAACAAATTCATTACTACACCCAAGTACTTCATTGAGTAAATATGCTACAATCAGCTCCACCATCTTATATTCCTTTAAATACTAGTTATTTGTTTGTACAAGAAAAAGCAGAAAATGAGGATATAATGGGAAATGAAATTGTTTTGATAGCTCTGACACATTGCTTCTTTGTAGCAAGAATTGATCCTCTTTGTCCATCAGAAGAGTATCTTTAGTATTGCCTTAATGGTCAGAATTGGCACTTTTAAAATTATGATAATTTTACAGTTATGTGATAATTTTACAGTTTTTATTTGAATTTCAAATAAGGCATTTTGGTGCACAAGTAGGATACATTCAAAACAGTAGAGATTATCAACTGGAACAGTGAGATAGTTCCATGAATATGTGGCTGTACTTTCAAAGAGAAGTTGGTAGTCAGAATAAAGATGGAATTACAAATGCTAAAGATTATAATATGTACCTAAACCAGCTTTATGTTCTGGCATGTATCTTTTCCTCTTTTCTTGTACATGGCTGAGAGGTGAGGTGGTAGCTGACTTCTTAAATTTAGCTTCAAGATTATGTTTCACTCTGGTTCAATAACTTTTTGACCAAGACAGTGGAATTCCTTACCATGGAATATGCTATTGTTATCTAGAACAAGTGTGTTTAGCATGTGTCATTGAGATGCATCATTAGGCCATCTTCATATAATCATTATATGTGGGGTGAGTTTGGGTTTTTTGGTTTTGTTTTTTAGCTCTATTGTTATTTATTTGCTTTCCTGGTTTGTTTGTTTAGTGTTTGTTTAGCCAGTACTGAATGGACATCCCAGCTCCTAAAGCATAATGCCTGTGATAAGTCATGGATTATGAGAACACAGTAGAACATAATGATATTTTGCTATAAACATCACCTACATAAGGTGGCTCTGAGGGGTAAGCAGTGTAGAAATTGGAGCCTTATTAAGATTTGTTGGTTAACAAGAGATATTTAGGTAACCATTTTGAGGACAGTCACTAATCATGAACAAGCTCTTGGTACATTTTTATGACTTTACAATGGGCATGAATGTCTGCCACAATTTTTCCCCTCAGTGAAAAAGGAATACATGGCCTTTCCCGTGGGACAAGTCAGAAATCCTTACCTGACACTATAAAAAGCAGGGAAAGATAAGTGTCTATTTCTGCATTGTTCAGAAGGAAGATTGGGAGTTGGGTGAATCTGCAAGGAGCCTACCAAGCCCACCAAGAGACTTGTGGAGATGAGTGTAAGGTAGCTTTCAGTGCTTCTAAGAGAGGAGAAATTTATTTAATTTGCAATCTATTTACTAATCCTGGAAAACTGATAGCCAAACAGCTCTCAGGGTATGTTGAGAAGAGTTGCCTGTGTATCTGCTCAGACGGATTTAGGAGGTTGCTGCTGGCAGGGGACTCCATTACTGAAAAGACATCCTCTTGCACTGTTGTTTCCTCTGACTGGACATGGTTAAAGCCTTTATGCCATATTCTTCAAAACCGCAAATTATGGAGCTACTGCTCTTGTCAGCTCATGGTGAAAATGTGGGTCACTCTGTTGTTTTAAGTTTCAAAAATCAATGTGTCATTTTGGTTACAGGTACCCATCTCATTCCCCCAACCCCAAACTGGCTAATACCATCAGTTGTAAATGAAGGAAATACTTCTGGTAGAAGGAGGGAAAACTGCATGAGATTAGGACTGGTGAAATGTTATTGCTACTTCTACAAGGTTCTAGTTAGTTCATAAGAAGGTTACTTGTCTCAGAAATCAAGTAACCTTTGATTCAAACCTGATGTCCTCACCTGGGAAGAAACAGAGGATCCTAACAACTCAAAATTATAGAGGTAGAGATGTGTATCATTAGTGAAGTGAAATAATCACATACTACTAATTCTGTTTTCACAGTATATAAGAAAACTTAAGTTCAGACACAACATAAGTTTTATCTCCAATGTTTACAGGGTTAAAAGACTATGTATGGACAGACTTGTGTTTGAGAGGATGTCTTCAAGGGTTCTCTGCTGCCTAATTGTACCTGTTACAAAAAGAGAGCCAAAAGGTCTCACTGCAGGAGGAAATAAAGCCCAAATAAAGAAAAACCACCAAACCAGGCAATCAATCAAATAAAACCCCACAAAACCCCTAAGGTAAAAGGGATTTTGGAGTGAAACAGAATCTTAAGTTTTAAGGCTCCTCTCAAGAGATAGCTACAGCACCTGGAGGATGCAGAGCATCTCCCCAGAGCCTACCAGGGTCCTGCAGTAGCCATGGCAAGTTCAGCAGCCTCCCTAGCCCAGAGCTGGTGGCGACAGCTGCCTCATCCAGTTTAGAGGGGACACGATCTGAAAGCTGACTCCGGGTTGTATTGATTGGCAGGATTCAGCCCTGTTCCGGATGGACAGTGCTTGTTTTTCTCCTGCAGCATGAGTTGCACCGGTGTTTAAAGACCAGTGCAGCAGGGAAGGGTCGGAGGGTCTTGGGGGAGGAATCAGAACAGCACAGAAGACAGATTACTGAAACACATTCGGGATCCTTCCACGGCAATAATCTTATTTACGAGTCATCAGGATGCGATGGTTCCTGAGGGTCCAGTACCGCGCCCCCCCCCCTCCCCCCCCCCCCCCCCCCGGGTGTACCTGAAGGAGATATGCTGGGGGGTATAAATGTTTTGCCAGGCAAACGCTTTCCTTGAAGATGCCCTGTGTCAGCCGAGGTTAAACTGTCTGAAAACGGTGCAGAATTCATACCGGAAAGAGTGGATGCCGTGAGCAAATCGACTGTCACACACGATTTGCCGAATTCTGATGCCCTTTTAGGAAAACATCTGTTAATCTTGTTGCGGGCAGGGGAGAGGCTGAGGCGAGGATGGCCGCGGCCCAGGTGTCCGGCGGCAGCCGCTGTGGAAATTCAGGATTCTGAAGTCGCGTTTACTTGTCGCACTTCTGGCCCTGCCCATGCCTCCTAAAATCCGTGAACGGAGTCGACAGGAGGGGTGAGGCGTGGAGGGAAGGGGGAGAGGAAAATCTGGTGTTTCCTTTGGCATACTTTGCAGAAGTTGTTTGGTTTTGCCCTGTTTCCCGTCCGAAGGTGCTCTCGAAGCCGTGTCTCGGGCCCAGGCTGCCCTGCTATCATCCGCTCTCCCTCCGTCTGGAGCTGCCCCAAACTCTGCTCCTCCAAGCCAAATGCTGCCTGTGACAGACGTTTGGTCTCTGGGCGGGGCTACTCGGGCTGTCGGTCTCCTTTTTGCCCTGCCCAAGGAGATTTGCGCTTGCTGGGAAGGCTATTTTTCTCTACTGTTTCGCGTTTATAATACTGTGTGTATTATATTCATAGGGTATGCTCTCGTATTGTATACGTTGATACGGATCCCCTGGAGCCTTTGGATTTTTGTCGCCCTTTCACAGCCTTATTCTTTTTCACAGTGGCGTTTTTCTCCAGCCTCGTGGACTTAATGGAAAGGCAGGCAGAACAAATCATTAAAAACTAAGGAGCGGACAGAGGACAGTAAGGGGTTTCCTTAGGATTTTCTTGTGAGGAGGCCGGGAGGAAGAGGTGAGTGGGTGATGGACAGCACAAAAACGGCATCCCTTTGGGATGAGCGGTGGGAAGGGGGGTGTGGAGCCCCCGCAGCGCCTGCAGGATGGTCCTTGAGAAAAGAGGCGGGCCGTGCCTGTTACCACTGCCCGGGGATACTTTCTCATAAGTATTCAAGTATTACATTATCTCCACTGCAGACTTTCACTCAAGTACATATACATATACATATACATATACATATACATATACATATACATATACATATACATATACATATACATATACATATACATATACATATACATATACATATACATATACATATACATATACATATACATATATTTATATGTATATAAATATATGTATACACACATATATATACATGCATATATACACACATATATATTGTATAGTATATATAAAAATATATTTATATATACACATATAATTGTACATATATGTATATATATAGATGTGTGTATGTATATACACACACATATAGATGTGCATATATATGTGTGTTTTATATATATATGTACACATATATGAATTTTCTAAGCATGCACAATGATGCTTATCCTGCTTTTTTTTTTTTTTTTTAATATGTTTTTTTCTCCATTTGTTTGGTCTTTTTTGGCAAAAGGCTAGCTTTGAAACCGGGCGGGGTTGGGGGTGGCACTGAAGTTGTTTTGTCTGTTAGTGTGATTTGAAAGTGAGCCCGTGTAGCGCTTTAGCCTGCCCTCAGCAATCAGGCTTTCGACTCACAAGGCTTTGATTGTAGGAGTTGCCTTATTTGCATTGATGCGGATGAACCAGCTGCTGGAGCATACAGAACTGCACAGACACAATCACTGATCTTGGGATTAGCACGGGGAATTAGGAATTCACTGTGCGACATGGCAATCTCAGCCCTACATTAGAGTCACTCATGCAAAATGACCCAAATTTTCAATGAGCACAATTAGCAGTCCAAAGATGCATTTTAATTTAGGGGCTGATATTTGCTTGTGTTTTACTTATTAAATAGAATGATTATGTGCTCCTTAGTATTCAAGGCTGAGGAAGATTAGCTTTTTACTCCCCTGTGAGCCCTACCAAAGCGTCCTAACTGCAATCCTTGATATTTAGGACAGACGAGAAATTTTGTGCTCTGCAACCTAAAGGATGCATTTCTTTCTTTGTTCAGTGTTTACACGAATAAAATAGAAAGGGCTTGGTTTTTTTTCACAATTTTTTTTCTTTTCTCTCTCATTGAGCAATCACTTCTAATTTAAGGAACAAAATGTTGCTGTGTTATGTATCTCTCTCCCTGCCCACCAAATTGTTCAAAGTATTCCCATCCCTAAATCACCTACCATTCCTGGCCTTGGGAGAAGGGTGTTTCACCGAAGTTAAACTGCTCAAGTGAGAATCTAGCAAAGTAGTTTCACTCTTGATCAGTCCTGACACCAAAAGGTCTTGAATTCAGAAAATAAATCAAAATCTGAACTCTATTTACCTTGCTCTCGTGTATTTAGGTATAGAAATTTCTACCCATGATGCACGGATGGGGGGACCACAGGGGACAGACCGGAAGTGAAAAAAGAGTGGATTAAGCGATAATTTGGAGCAAAAAGCGTGCAGTTCAAAAGCTGAAGCTCCCAGTGGAGAACAGAAAATTTAATGAGCTTTTAATGGAATGCAATGCTCAGAGCAGTAAATCATTTGTTAGTTGACAATGCAATTGGCATGCTGATTAGGGTTGCTTGGTTTTTTACTGAACATTGACTGAATCAAAACAGTTAGTCCTTGTTGTTCTTCTTGGGGGTCTCTCATGGAGCAAATGGACATTTGGAACAGAGGTTGTCAATAAAGGTGAGTGAGCTCCAGGTAGCGTTAAAATACGGTGGTAATATTCTTCTGATAAATATTTTAAAGTGTTTTAAATCCACAGTGTTTGTCCGGTGTATTGTTTACTCTGTTTAAAGAAACAGGAGGCCTAGAAGGGCCTTCTGTTAATCCTTGTTTCTTTCTTGGATGGTGTATATTACATTTTATTTGATAATTTTTTTAGCATTACCTTCAAAATGACTTTTGGACAAAAATATAGGCAATAAACAGAAATTGAAGACTTAATCCACAAGAAGAAATAAAAACTACATAGAGGAAGTTACTGTTCCCAGATTATTAGAAGTGAAATAAAAGTTTTTGTAAATCCACATGAAATATTTATGCATTTAAAACTAGATATTTTTTTTAATATCAGATGATGTTTGATTTTTCTTTTCTTATTATCATTTCTTTAAAGGTACATCCCTTTACTGTGAAATGAGATTGGTTTTTATTTTAGTGGACTCAAAGAAAAGCAACAAAACAAAACTCCATTGGTGTTAACACCACAGTGAAGAGGGTGACTATTGTTCTTTTATGTATGCTGACTGTAAATATTTAGCCTATTGAATGCTCAGAAAAACTGGATTGCACAGATCAATTCTCTTATTGACTCGATATGTGCTTGTTTTAAGACAATGATTATCATTTTGATTGTCTGTTTTGGATTGTATAGATTAACGAGACGGAAAAGTGAATTAAAAGAAAAACAAACAAACAAACAAAAACCTTGAAGAATTATAGACCAGAAGCTTTGCATTTTGCGTTAATGATAAAGTTCCTCTTCTGGAAGTCTCAATTGCATAAATCATTGAGTTATTCACTCACGATGATCAGATTCCTTTAAAATCCAATAAATAACTATCTATGTGTTTTATCTATTCCTGTTTATGACCTGTGAAAAACGAGGTTCACATAATTTTTATAGAATTTAAAAGTTTAATAAAAAAACAATTAGGAGAAAAAAAAAAAAGTAAAGTATACAGATACGGCCGGGTGTCTCTGCATTCAGCTAAGAGAGCACACCTTACTAACAAAGGATTGTCCCTTAAAAACAGAACCCTACTACATATCCATAATTTCTCATACATATTCATACATTCTTCTTAGGCTTTTTGGTGTTCTTCTGTTTAGTTTTCTCTTGCCCCCTTCCCAATAGATCAATCTTCTTGGCGCCATTGAGATTTACATACTCTGATACCAGGAATGCAATAAATTCCCCCCCCAGAGCTCTGGTCACTGCTGTCTTCATCTGGATAAGATAGTTTACAAATGCAGGAGCCTCTAGCTATTTTTTTTTCCTCAGTTTTTGGGTTATACAAACAAAGGCAGTTTTTATTTTAACACTATGCCATAACCTAACATATATGTATTATACTACTATTTCTAAATTTCATCAATAACAGAAATAAAGAAAACTATATTAATACAACAAAATTTCTCATTCTTATACACATAACATTCATTTTAATATTTGCGAAAAGCCAACAATATAAAATGTATCTATAACATGACCCAAGAGGTTAAAAGCTTTTGACTGGCATTTGACTTCTGACCTCACATATATGTTATCTTATCAGTTCCTTGTTAACTTGCATTGAGTGCTTGTCCCTGATGGCTTTTAGATAAAGGGGGTTTTATTATATTTCCTATTGAAACAAAACCATTTGCTTTATACTGAGTCTGTAGTCCCAGCCCACAGAGTAACCTTGTAACCCACCGATTTTTGCTGAATAGACTAAAATCCAAACTATTTACAGTTTTTAGGAAGCTGTAATTTTGTCCACAGTATTGTTGCTGGAATTGATCTAATTTTGTGCATTTATTTGGTCTTTTTTTAGCAAGTTTGGGATCCAATGTTGAATGTTACCTTTATATTTCTATTACTTCTAATTAGCATAGATTTGACCAAGAGCAGATGAGTTAATACAGTCACACAAAGTTGTATTATACACCCAAATTTGAGAAGCCTCTCTGAAGATTGTTTTAATGCACTATATACATTATTCTTACTGTATTATTCTCATCTGCTAAAATGGTGTAGTTGTTTAGTAAATCTATGCTAATTTTGCCTATCTTATTGATGTTTTTTTTTTTTTTTGCTATATATTCATCTATGTCCTTCTGTCCTCTTCATGCACCCAAACTTGTCGATATCAGTGTGATGACATGTGCAGGTGATCCTCCAGACAAACCTGTATGATGTTCTGCTGTGTGTATGTAACTTTAAATATGTTTAATATGTTTTGTTACTCTTTGCCAGGGTGTTAGAGAATGTTACTGTAGTTTCTCTGGCAGATTTGCTAGAGGGCATTTTCCCATTAATTTTCTTATAGAAAGTGGTCTATAATCATACACTAAGAGTAAAAAGGCAGCCATCTTGTAGGTGTCATATTGCACTTTTTCTCTGTGGTTCTTTTCCACTGAGTCTTTCTTTTCTTCTGCTGTTTTATTTGCTTTCACCTAGTTTGACCACAAAGATAGTACTTGATATGCAAAAGAACCTGAATTAATATGTCCATATACTATAGAAAAGTAGTATTCCCCTTTGACACTTCAGGCAATCACTCTCTAGTATTTACAAGGAAATGATATCTAAAAATTTTTGCATTCTTTGGGCCTTTGTGGAAATGTGTTTGCAGAAAGGAAATATGTAAACAAAATATTATTATTGTGAACAAGATCAATTTGCCTGCAAACTAACGTGCAGGTATGCAATTCAGGAATGCTAAAACAGAAATCTCCTGGATGCACCCGTGTCATGGGTTAGCTTCACCTTTAAGATCGAGTGAAAAAAAGAGGAAGTTGAAGCTACTGGTGACTGATGGGAGTTTTCCTCCAGACCAATTATCAGTCGTTTCCGAGAAGTGACAGCAGATCTGACCATTAAAAAGTGAATTCAACTTGTAAACACCCCCTTAAGAAGTACTTGCTAAGCTATCTCACTCTCTTTCTGGTTTCCGGCATTTGAGAGGTAACAAGCTCTGTGTTAGTTTCTCTCCCCCCCCCTCCCAGGCCCGGGACAAGGCCGCAGGGATGGGGGGGGGGGGGGAGGAGGAGAGAAAAAGCCGAGCTTAACACTTTGTTTAGTTTTCAAGGTCTGCTGTTAGACTGAAACCTGATACTATGAACTTTTGCAGCTTTCTTAAACTTTTAATTCTTTACTACCTGAATAAACAAACAGATTACTCCTTTTTCTTAGAAAAGACAGAGAGAGACAATTAACATGTAAGACATCATAAAACCACCAAAAACAGTGAAGAAAAGAGTTAAGTTTAAATAAGAAAGAGAGAAAAAAAGGAGATGCTTGTTGCTGAAAAGTCTTTCTGTTGCAGCTATGGAGATGGACAGTAGTTTAAAGACTCCTTTAATTCATGACTAGAGTATGGGAGGAATAGAGTATTCAAAGGGTGGACTTTAAAAAAGAAGAGTGGTTATGATGCTGTGAGTTGCTGGAACTTGTGAGTGAAGTGAAGATTTTAAAGCCTTAAAGGAGCCAAAGAGATGGCTGTTTTCCAGGAGAGCTCACAAAGAGAAATGAAGATTTTTACCTTTGAATTACTTATCCTTAAAAATGGCATCCCAGGACTTAAATGACCCTTGCACACCTCGGAAGAGTGTACAATGGGAGGAGTAGACTCTAGAAACTCCGTGGATTAGCAGAAAGAGACTTCTGTTTCTCTAGAGAGACTGATGAAAAGACTCTAAAATTGAGACTGTTTTTGACCACCAAGATTCTAAATGTTTTGTCTCTATGTTGTTATGTGTACAAAGAAATGATCAAATAGTGAAAAGTAAAAGAGTTCTCTGAAAGTTTATTTTGGTATTCTTATTCTAGTAGTTTGTTAATAAACTGTCTTTATTCCTTTTAAGTTTTAAGCCTGTTTTGCTCTTATTTTAATCCATATCTCTAGCAAGAAATAAGTAGTTTTTTTGTTACTAGCTTAAAACCACAACAACCCGTCCCTAAATTAACTTTGTTCTGGCCAATAATTATTGAAAAAACCCTGATTACTGTTTTGAATGTTCACATTGTCACCGTGGAAAGCTTAAGGGATTTGATTCTTGTTAATGTTGCTTTTATTTCAACAAAATGCATATTTAATGCAATTTCTATCTTTTTACTTAAAACATTATGTAGTTTAAAGATTGTAGGCTCAAAAATAAAATGTCACATCCCCAAGTAATCCGCTTAATGTAATTTAGTAATTTCATAGATGAGTATCATGGTGTTCCTATATGGTTAAAGCTTTTTTTAAAGGAAAGCTAAAATTTGAAATTCACAACTTGGCCATCAGAAATGTGACAATGAAGGGTATGAAGCTATTTGTCAGTGAAATAAATGCTGTCAGCAGCACTGTCATTAACAAGAAGACTATTCAGTTCAGCATAAGCTGCTCCAGATGTAATTGATTAAGCCGGTATTGGCGAATTACAAAATTTTAGTAGTAGTTTGAACATAGTGGGGTTTCATTTGTTTGAAAACTTGCCAAGAAATAGAAAACTTTTCCCTTCCAAAGGGAAATTTAAAAAAAAAAGGAAAATAAAAGAAAAAGCTTGAAATGTAAAATGAAATTACAACACTAATTTGTCTTAATGTTTTGTTTCATCAGCTTTTTGTTAAATGCAAAATGTGTTGGAAGTGCTAAGTATAATAACTCAGAGGACACAGATAATTAATGACTGTAGTGTTTCAGAATAATAACCCCCGTTTGTGCATCCACTCAGAGAAAACAGAAAAGAAAAAAGCCTCCAGAACTTTCTCTTCTTGCAAGCAGCATAAATCAAACTTTTGTTTCTCCTATTTTTTGAGAATTTTTATAAAAGCTTATTGAGAATAGATGGTGAAATCAATTTTCAAAAGGGAAAATAAACACTGATTAAGAGGAAAACACTTATCACCTCTTCCTCCCATGCCCCACCAAAATAAAGCCCTGTTCATTTGGTATCAGTACAAGGAGCCATCAGAAGGCATCCTGGTTCTGGGTTGTGTGGATCAGAGGGGCCCAAACCTGCCAGTAGCACCTTGCAACTCCTCCTTAACCCCCAAAACTTAACCCCCAAAAACCTCCTGTTCACGCGTCTTCCTTGTCTGTGGATGTTGGGTGCCTGGGGGAGCCAGACCCCTCCTTGCCTTCCCCGATGTTGTAGTGATGATGGGACGTGCGCATTTTTATGTCCAGTGCAAGCAAACTAAACCCGTGTCATTTTTTGTTATAATGATGATCACTATTGCCGTGAGGAGGAGGGGGTTTCCCCTCATCCTGAATTGCTCTGCAGCCTCCGCTACGCTTCATGCACCTGCCAGCCCCGCACTGGGGTTCTCACAGGGGAGGCTTCCCTCTCCTCTTGGGAAAAGAGCAGATCACATCCTCTAATAGATTGATTTCCTCATGTATAAAGATAATTAACTGTTTGTTCTCCTCTTCATGGCGTTAGCGCTGACGTCCTGCAGCAGGGTGTGTTTCTCTTTGTACCCAAATCTTAGCCCCTCCCCAGACCTCACCCACCAGCCTTCCCTGGTGCCCTAAATCACCCCTAGAGCAGGGGACAGGCGGTTTCGGAACGGGAGATCTTGTTCTGGGCTTTTTTTAGAGTGAAGCGGGGGATGAGGTTTTGGCTCTCGCAGCTCCTTGTCTATCAGCACTTGTTAATGCCCCCGCCGACCTCGGATCCCAGCTTGCTGTGTTTGGGAACATCTCGCCCATCCACCCCTAACGCCTCTGGCACGGGGATATACACATTTGGAGAAATACTGGTATTTCCTTTCGTAGTGAAAAAACAAGGTGTATTTTGGCTATTACAGCAGGGCAACTTCCTTAGAAAGATTATTTGAAGTACAAAGGCATTCATTTAAGGCTCATGATGCTGAGAGAAAAGGACCCTGTTGTAAATTAACAGCCTGGGCTGGTATTTGGAGAACAAGAGTGACAACTTATTGGAAGTTCACAAGGAATCATTTATATTTCACACTCCAGTAGGCAGCTGATTTGAGATTGTCTGTTAGCATAACAAAAGCTCTGAGCTTGTGAACTTCAGAGACCTTTCGACCTCTTAGCTGCTGGCATGAATAGCCCCCAGCCCTGACTATAAAGATCTCCCAAAGCTCCCTGTTCGTGGCTAAATTGTTAATCAGGGTAATTTAATATAGTTTTCAATATGCCCCATCTCTTATTGAGTATGGTATTCACGGATCTTGCCCCCTCCAGAAAGAAAAGTTCCTCTTTATTCAAGTGTGAGAGGGGCAGATGCAGAGCCCCTGAGCCCCCCCCCAGCCTTCTCATCCTCCAGCCCAGAGGATGAAGGGAGGGAGGCAAACCAGGAAGTGCACGCTTATCTCCCCGTCTCTCCCTAGATCCCCGAAAACCTGACACCCTCATGCCCTTGCAATCCCTTCTCCAGCAGGTCTGGTGACTCCAATATTAAATCTAGATTTAAATTATTTCATGTACTTGTTTCCATATTTATATTTTTTCTCCCATCCCTCTTTTTCATTGTTGGTCAGTAGTCTGGGTATGAGCTGCAGCTCAGCCAGTTCCTTCACAGCACTTCTGGACAGAGATAAGGGGATTTATTTCCCATTCTGTAACTTGGTGTTTCATCTTCTTTCCCTCACTTGTCCTGCAGAAAGTTGCTGGGACCAAAAGTTCTGTAGAGGAAATTTAGGGACTGAGACACATCAGAGTTTTGGGGGGAAGGAGTGGGTTTTTTGTTTGTTTGCAGCACAGCAGACAGTGTTTGGATTCTTGGCATGCTTAAAGCTTCTGGCAGCGGTTTGCCAGAACTGGTAAGTGATAGGGAAGAATTCTGAATTGCTGTTTGCAATGTGAGGTTCATGGTCAATACAGTCCACTGCACGGTGTGAGGCAGCGTGGCTTTTTCCATGGTCTCTGCCTGAAGTGTGTGTGCAGATTCTAAATATGTCATGTAAATAACTACTGAAGCATATGGAGAGCAACACTTTCTAAAATAACACTAGTCAGGGAGATGTTTTATAAAATGTCTAAAATCACACCCGAGTTCAGTAATGTGTAAAGGTCTTGGAATAATTTGGTCTTGAAAGAAAAGAACAAAACTGAATGGAGAACAACATGTAATTGTGCAGACAGACAAATCAGAAACATGTTTTCTGTATTTTATTTTCCTGAAGCAGGGGATTAATGTCTCTGCATTTTATTTGTTTGTTTTGACTTTAACCATTTGTAGATATCAGTTTACATCATTTGTGTTTGTAGACATCAGTCACACAGTTCTTAATCCCATTTTTTTTCCATTTTGAAGCTCCATATTGGTGCTTGATTACCTTGATAAAGTTTTCATGGATTTAAAATTTTTCACAGCATTATCTGAACTATGTAGAATAAATCTTAATCATGATACGTCTGTAGTTCAAATATTTGTCAAATGTCTTTTGAACAATCAAAAAAATCCAAGTAAATAAGATAGTCACTTCACAGAAATGAAAAAAATAGCCACCAGTTTCATTTAAGAGGAAAAAAATTACAGCATTTTTTTTATTACTTTTTGTTCATTAGAGTTTTTAATAAGATTTTCATTTGTTGCAGTCTGCAACCTCAGGATCTCGTCCAGGGAAGCAGCAGGGTTCTGGGGACCAGCATGAAACACCAACGAGACGGGCTCCCGTTCATGAAACCATTTATTCAGTATGGGAACAAAGTCAGGTCCAGAACAGAGAGCCCCGAACAGAGGCACAGCAGGGGTTTTTGAGGGACAGAACCGAGGGTTTACACCTTTGAGGGTGGAGTTCAGGGCCAGGGACCATTAGAAACACACCAAGGGAGAACCCCCCAGGGACTCAAACCCAATCAGAACTCCTGGGCTGCCCTTCACAAGGGGTTTGGGGTGGGACAATGTTAACTCTTTGTCTCCCTGAGGCCGCTGCCACATCTGCTCCTTTTTTTTTTTTTTTTTTTTTTCAAATTTTAATTAGGAGCTTAAAATGTTTCCAAACATACACCTTAAAATCTCACCTCTTCCACAGAGCACCCACTTTGCTTTGTGGGACACCAAAAACTGAATCACAAAACACATTAGGCAAACAGAAAAAAAAAAAAATTAAAAACAAACACTTAAATCTCGGACCACACTGGGCAAATTAAACGGTGATGGTACTTAATGCAAATATAATGGGTTTTTAGTTCAGTCTCTTCCACTTTTCTCTCTTTGGAAGGGTGCAGCTCTTAGATCTCCTTTTACGAGGGGCAGAATTCTTCGATCTCGAGCTTCGGCTCCGGCTCCCATGTGGGCACCGCCTCTTTAGATGATCTCGGTGTAACACTGGCTTTCGGAGCTCGGTTACAGTTTCGATTTCCCCAGAGGAGGTGTTGCCCACGATGGAAAAGGCACAGCCCCCAGGGGTGGAGCAGCCGAACAAAGGGGTGGGAGTGAAGCAGGAGTTACTGGGAGGTTCGGGAAGGGAAGGTTCGGGACCGGAAAAGAAGGAGCAAGGCGGGAAACAAGGGATCCCAGACCGCGTGGCCGGCGCCATCTTGGGAAGGGGGGGGAGGCCGGGACAGACTTTCCCGGACAGGGAACGGGGAATATGGAAAGACAGGGGGTGAAGGAGGACATGGAACGGCGGGCAGACGGCAGCAGATCCGCATCACTCTGGATGTTCTCCGTCCCTTGCCTGCCTTCAGGAAAACAGGGGATGGGATGGCAGAAAAGACACTGGGGTGACGGGGAGTCGGCAGCAACCCCGAGCCATCTTGGCTTTTTTCACCCTTTGTCCTGCCCTTAGGAACAGAGGAAAGGGGAAGGTACAGGGAGGTATACACCAAAAAAAAAAAGGAACTTCACAGAAGACAGAAACAGTCCACCGGAAGAGTCATACCGTAATAGAATCGTCCATAATTTTGATATCGTCCATAATACGTCTCGGTGGGTGATGTTAGGTGCTTGTCCCAGCGTCTGGTCTCGGCTCCCACACTTCCGTAAGCACTTTTCTTCCCCCATGCCCGAGGCACTCTCAACCCTGTCTCCCTGCCAGGTACTCTCGAGTCCTCCTTTCCAAGGCGGGGGTCTCGCCGGCTCTCAAGCCATCAGCCGGGGACTTACGAGGTGTCCATGGAGCCGGGTCCTGCTGTTCTCCTGGTGCTTCACTGGATGCCACGCATTCTCTCACCATTTGTTGCAGTCTGCAACCTCAGGATCTCGTCCAGGGAAGCAGCAGGGTTCTGGGGACCATCATGAAACACCAACGAGACGGGCTCCCGTTCATGAAACCATTTATTCAGTATTGGAACAAAGTCAGGTCCAGAACAGAGAGCCCCGAACAGAGGCACAGCAGGGGTTTTTGAGGGACAGAACCGAGGGTTTACACCTTTGAGGGTGGAGTTCAGGGTCAGGGACCATTAGAAACACACCAAGGGAGAACCCCCCAGGGACTCAAACCCAATCAGAACTCCTAGGCCGCCCTTCACAAGGGGTTTGGGGTGGGACAATGTTAACTCTTTGTCTCCCTGAGGCCGCTGCCACATTCATTTTGTTACAACCTATGATTCATAAAAATTTAACAGTAAAATCTACATTTCTGTTAAATTTTCTTTGATAATATTAATAACTGTACAGGAGAAGATGCCTTTGCTTTGTGCCTATACAGAAGTATATTTTTGTATTTTTTTAAAAAATACTTTAGATTCTTAATCAAAATAATTATATTTCGATTGAAAGTCAAGTTAATTCCATTCTGATTAAAAATTGTGAGGCATTTTTTTTTTGTTTGGTTGGGTTTGTTTTTGTTTTGATATGTTTTTTAGTTCCAGCAAATAAAAAACAGGTTTTCTGCATATGAGGAGATATTTACTTAGGTCCTTATTTCTGAGATGCTTCCATTTAATGATACAGTTTGGGCCTATGGGCCTATTGCATTGGAAAAAAAGATATATATTTGGGATGATGTTTGACATGGGAAATGAATGCAGACACCAGAAAAATCATATTACAATCCCATTGGGAGCACTAGCACCAAATTTAGCCAGACTGATGGAGCACTGTCTAGACGGTCCCTTTGTGTATCAGCTGTTTTTTCCCTACTTTACTGTCCAGCTTGAATATATAGCTGGAACCTGCATATGGAGCCCAAATGTAACCATTCCTGCAGCCATATTTTGCTGTAAAAAATGAACAAAATCCCCAAAGCCGGATGGATCAGGCAATCATGTCCCAGTAGGAATAGTTACAGAACAAAAAAGCAAACAAACTTCGCTTTCTTTAACAAATACGTAGCTGTGTGCCTACATAGGCACAGATAAGCCTGCACATAAATATTATGTAATTAAAAATGTAATTCAGTAGAGTTATCACTGGAGACCACATGTGGATGGATAGAAAACCTTGGCTGGGTGGGGCTCAGCTTTCTGTGGGGAGGGAGCTCAGAATGCTTCTGGGGGGGACACTGAAATATGTCTTTTAGTGTTTTAAATATTCCCAAAAGAAGATAGAAAATAAATAAAACAAGCAGATATTATGAAGAGGCAATTGGGAGCAACCACACATGTAAATTACAGGCTTTCATTTCTGAAAAGAGCAAAGGATAAAAAGAAATAATATTTGTAAAATATTTACACTATAAAAAGTAGTGCAGACTACCCATCTTTTCACTGGCTGAAGCTTATACTGAAGGTGGTATTAGGTATTTAGTAAAGCTGAGGAGGGAAGAAGGGAAGGAATGAGGGGAGGAAGGAGGAAAGGAGGGAAGGAGGGAGGGAAGTAAGGAAAGAAGGAACAGCAGAAGTGCAGAAGGAAGTGCGGAAGGGAAGGAAAGGGAATAAGGGAAGGGAGGGACAGGGAAGGGGGAAGTAGAGAAGGGAGGGGGGAAACGAGAAGGTGCGGGAAGGGAAGGTGTGGAAAGGGAAGGTGAGCGAAGTGAAGGTGCGGGAATATGCGGGAAGGGAAGGTGGGGAAAGGGAAGGGAAGGGAAGGGAAGGTGCGGGAAGGGAAGGTGCGGGAAGGGAAGGTGCGGGAAGGGAAGGGAAGGGAAGGGAAGGGAAGGGAAGGGAAGGGAAGGGAAGGGAAGGGAAGGGAAGGGAAGGGAAGGGAAGGGAAGGGAAGGGAAGGGAAGGGAAGGGAAGGGAAGGGAAGGGAAGGGAAGGGAAGGGAAGGGAAGGGAAGGGAAGGGAAGGGAAGGGAAGGGAAGGGAAGGGAAGGGGCGGGAAGGGAAGGGAAGGGAAGGTGCGGGAAGGGAAGGTGCGGGAAGGGAAGGTGCGGGAAGGGAAGGGAAGGGAAGGGAAGGGAAGGGAAGGGAAGGGAAGGGAAGGGAAGGGAAGGGAAGGGAAGGGAAGGGAAGGGAAGGGAAGGGAAGGGAAGGGAAGGGAAGGGAAGGGAAGGGAAGGGAAGGGAAGGGAAGGGAAGGGAAGGGAAGGGAAGGGAAGGGAAGGGAAGGGAAGGGAAGGGAAGGGAAGGGAAGGGAAGGGAAGGGAAGGGAAGGGAAGGGAAGGGAAGGGAAGGGAAGGGAAGGGAAGGGAAGGGAAGGGAAGGGAAGGTGCGGGAAGGGAAGGTGCGGGAAGGGAAGGGAAGGTGCGGGAAGGGAAGGGAAGGTGCGGGAAGGGAAGGTGCGGGAAGGGAAGGGAAGGTGCGGGAAGGGAAGGTGCGGGAAGGGAAGGGAAGGTGCGGGAAGGGAAGGGAAGGGAAGGGAAGGGAAGGGAAGGGAAGGGAAGGGAAGGTGCGGGAAGGGAAGGGAAGGGAAGGGAAGGTGCGGGAAGGGAAGGTGCGGGAAGGGAAGGTGCGGGAAGGGAAGGTGCGGGAAGGGAAGGGAAGGTGCGGGAAGGTGCGGGAAGGTGCGGGAAGGTGCGGGAAGGGAAGGGAAGGGAAGGGAAGGGAAGGGAAGGGAAGGGAAGGGAAGGGAAGGGAAGGGAAGGGAAGGGAAGGGAAGGGAAGGGAAGGGAAGGGAAGGGAAGGGAAGGGAAGGGAAGGGAAGGGAAGGGAAGGGAAGGGAAGGGAAGGGAAGGGAAGGGAAGGGAAGGGAAGGGAAGGGAAGGGAAGGGAAGGGAAGGGAAGGGAAGGGAAGGGAAGGGAAGGGAAGGTGCGGGAAGGGAAGGGAAGGTGCGGGAAGGGAAGGTGCGGGAAGGGAAGGGAAGGGAAGGGAAGGGAAGGGAAGGGAAGGGAAGGGAAGGGAAGGGAAGGGAAGGGAAGGGAAGGGAAGGGAAGGGAAGGGAAGGGAAGGGAAGGGAAGGGAAGGGAAGGGAAGGGAAGGGAAGGGAAGGGAAGGGAAGGGAAGGGAAGGGAAGGGAAGGGAAGGGAAGGGAAGGGAAGGGAAGGTGCGGGAAGGGAAGGGAAGGTGCGGGAAGGGAAGGGAAGGTGCGGGAAGGGAAGGGAAGGTGCGGGAAGGGAAGGGAAGGGAAGGTGCGGGAAGGGAAGGGAAGGTGCGGGAAGGGAAGGGAAGGGAAGGGAAGGGAAGGTGCGGGAAGGGAAGGTGCGGGAAGGGAAGGGAAGGGAAGGGAAGGGAAGGGAAGGGAAGGGAAGGGAAGGGAAGGGAAGGGAAGGGAAGGGAAGGGAAGGGAAGGGAAGGGAAGGGAAGGGAAGGGAAGGGAAGGGAAGGGAAGGTGCGGGAAGGGAAGGTGCGGGAAGGGAAGGTGCGGGAAGGGAAGGGAAGGGAAGGGAAGGTGCGGGAAGGGAAGGGAAGGGAAGGGAAGGGAAGGGAAGGGAAGGGAAGGGAAGGGAAGGGAAGGGAAGGGAAGGGAAGGGAAGGGAAGGGAAGGGAAGGGAAGGAAGGGAAGGGAAGGGAAGGGAAGGGAAGGGAAGGGAAGGGAAGGGAAGGGAAGGGAAGGGAAGGGAAGGGAAGGGAAGGGAAGGGAAGGGAAGGGAAGGGAAGGGAAGGGAAGGGAAGGGAAGGGAAGGGAAGGGAAGGGAAGGTGCGGGAAGGGAAGGGAAGGTGCGGGAAGGGAAGGGAAGGGAAGGGAAGGAAGGGAAGGGAAGGGAAGGGAAGGGAAGGGAAGGGAAGGGAAGGGAAGGGAAGGGAGGGAAGGGAAGGGAAGGGAAGGGAAGGGAAGGGAAGGGAAGGGAAGGGAAGGGAAGGGAAGGGAAGGGAAGGGAAGGGAAGGGAAGGGAAGGGAAGGGAAGGGAAGGGAAGGGAAGGGAAGGGAAGGGAAGGGAAGGGAAGGGAAGGGAAGGGAAGGGAAGGGAAGGGAAGGTGCGGGAAGGGAAGGGAAGGGAAGGTGCGGGAAGGGAAGGGAAGGTGCGGGAAGGGAAGGTGCGGGAAGGGAAGGGAAGGTGCGGGAAGGGAAGGTGCGGGAGGAAGGGAAGGGAAGGGAAGGGAAGGTGCGGGAAGGGAAGGTGCGGGAAGGGAAGGTGCGGGAAGGGAAGGTGCGGGAAGGTGCGGGAAGGTGCGGGAAGGTGCGGGAAGGTGCGGGAAGGTGCGGGAAGGTGCGGGAAGGTGCGGGAAGGAGGGAAGGGAAGGGAAGGGAAGGGAAGGAGGAAGGGAAGGGAAGGAAGGAGGAAGGGAAGGGAAGGGAAGGAAGGGAAGGGAAGGGAAGGGAAGGGAAGGGAAGGAAGGGAAGGGAAGGGAAGGTGCGGGAAGGGAAGGGAAGGTGCGGAAGGGAAGGGAAGGGAAGGGAAGGGAAGGGAAGGGAAGGGAAGGGAAGGGAAGGGAAGGGAAGGGAAGGGAAGGGAAGGGAAGGGAAGGGAAGGGAAGGGAAGGGAAGGGAAGGGAAGGGAAGGGAAGGGAAGGGAAGGGAAGGTGCGGGAAGGGAAGGGAAGGGAAGGGAAGGGAAGGGAAGGAAGGGAAGGGAAGGGAAGGGAAGGGAAGGGAAGGGAAGGGAAGGGAAGGGAAGGGAAGGGAAGGGAAGGGAAGGGAAGGGAAGGGAAGGTGCGGGAAGGGAAGGAAGGGAGTGCGGGAAGGGAAGGGAAGGTGCGGGAAGGGAAGGGAAGGGAAGGTGCGGGAAGGGAAGGGAAGGGAAGGGAAGGGAAGGGAAGGGAAGGGAAGGTGCGGGAAGGGAAGGTGCGGGAAGGGAAGGGAAGGGAAGGGAAGGGAAGGAAGGAAGGGAAGGGAAGGGAAGGGAAGGGAAGGTGCGGGAAGGTGCGGGAAGGTGCGGGAAGGTGCGGGAAGGTGCGGGAAGGGAAGGTGCGGGAAGGGAAGGTGCGGGAAGGGAAGGGAAGGGAAGGGAAGGGAAGGTGCGGGAAGGGAAGGGAAGGGAAGGGAAGGGAAGGGAAGGGAAGGGAAGGGAAGGGAAGGGAAGGGAAGGGAAGGGAAGGGAAGGGAAGGAGGAAGGGAAGGGAAGGGAAGGGAAGGGAAGGGAAGGGAAGGAAGGGAAGGGAAGGGAAGGGAAGGAAGGGAAGGGAAGGGAAGGGAAGGGAAGGGAAGGGAAGGGAAGGGAAGGGAGGAAGGGAAGGGAAGGGAAGGGAAGGGAAGGAAGGGAAGGGAAGGGAAGGGAAGGGAAGGGAAGGGAAGGTGCGGGAAGGGAAGGTGCGGGAAGGGAAGGGAAGGGAAGGGAAGGGAAGGGAAGGGAAGGGAAGGGAAGGAAGGGAAGGGAAGGGAAGGGAAGGGAAGGGAAGGGAAGGAAGGGGAAGGGAAGGGAAGGGAAGGGAAGGGAAGGGAAGGGAAGGGAAGGGAAGGGAAGGGAAGGGAAGGGAAGGGAAGGGAAGGTGCGGGAAGGTGCGGGAAGGTGCGGGAAGGGAAGGTGCGGGAAGGTGCGGGAAGGTGCGGGAAGGTGCGGGAAGGTGCGGGAAGGTGCGGGAAGGTGCGGGAAGGGAAGGGAAGGGAAGGGAAGGTGCGGGAAGGGAAGGTGCGGGAAGGGAAGGGAAGGTGCGGGAAGGGAAGGGAAGGGAAGGGAAGGAAGGGAAGGGAAGGGAAGGAAGGGAAGGGAAGGGGAAGGGAAGGGAAGGGAAGGGAAGGGGAAGGGAAGGGAAGGGAAGGGAAGGGAAGGGAAGGGAAGGGAAGGAAGGGAAGGGAAGGGAAGGGAAGGGAAGGGAAGGGAAGGGAAGGGAAGGGAAGGAAGGGAAGGGAAGGGAAGGGAAGGGAAGGGAAGGGAAGGGAAGGGAAGGGAAGGGAAGGGAAGGGAAGGGAAGGGAAGGGAAGGGAAGGGAAGGGAAGGGAAGGGAAGGGAAGGGAAGGAAGGGAAGGGAAGGGAAGGGAAGGGAAGGGAAGGGAAGGGAAGGGAAGGGAAGGGAAGGGGAAGGGAAGGGAAGGGAAGGGAAGGAAGGGAAGGGAAGGGAAGGGAAGGGAAGAGGGAAGGGAAGGGAAGGGAAGGGAAGGGAAGGGAAGGGAAGGGAAGGGAAGGGAAGGGAAGGGAAGGGAAGGGAAGGGAAGGAAGGGAAGGGAAGGGGAAGGGAAGGTGCGGGAAGGGAAGGGAAGGGAAGGGAAGGGAAGGGAAGGGAAGGGAAGGGAAGGGAAGGGAAGGGAAGGGAAGGGAAGGGAAGGGAAGGGAAGGGAAGGGAAGGGAAGGGAAGGGAAGGGAAGGGAAGGGAAGGGAAGGGAAGGGAAGGGAAGGGAAGGGAAGGGAAGGGAAGGGAAGGGAAAGGGAAGGGAAGGGAAGGAGGAAGGTGCGGGAAGGTGCGGGAAGGTGCGGGAAGGTGCGGGAAGGGAAGGGAAGGGAAGGGGAAGGGAAGGGAAGGGAAGGGAAGGAAGGGAAGGGAAGGGAAGGGAAGGGAAGGGAAGGGAAGGGAAGGGAAGGGAAGGGAAGGGAAGGGAAGGGAAGGGAAGGGAAGGGAAGGGAAGGGAAGGGAAGGGAAGGGAAGGAAGGGAAGGGAAGGGAAGGGAAGGGGAAGGGAAGGGAAGGGAAGGGAAGGGAAGGGAAGGGAAGGGAAGGGAAGGGAAGGGAAGGGAAGGGAAGGTGCGGGAAGGGAAGGTGCGGGAAGGGAAGGGAAGGGAAGGGAAGGGAAGGGAAGGGAAGGGAAGGGAAGGGAAGGGAAGGGAAGGGAAGGGAAGGGAAGGGAAGGGAAGGGAAGGGAAGGAAGGGAAGGGAAGGGAAGGGAAGGGAAGGGAAGGGAAGGGAAGGGAAGGGAAGGGAAGGGAAGGGAAGGGAAGGGAAGGGAAGGGAAGGGAAGGGAAGGGAAGGGAAGGGAAGGGAAGGGAAGGGAAGGGAAGGGAAGGGAAGGGAAGGGAAGGGAAGGGAAGGGAAGGGAAGGGAAGGGAAGGGAAGGGAAGGGAAGGGAAGGTGCGGGAAGGGAAGGTGCGGGAAGGGAAGGTGCGGGAAGGGAAGGGAAGGTGCGGGAAGGGAAGGGAAGGTGCGGGAAGGGAAGGTGCGGGAAGGGAAGGGAAGGTGCGGGAAGGGAAGGTGCGGGAAGGGGAAGGGAAGGTGCGGGAAGGGAAGGTGCGGGAAGGGAAGGGAAGGTGCGGGAAGGGAAGGTGCGGGAAGGGAAGGTGCGGGAAGGGAAGGTGCGGGAAGGGAAGGTGCGGGAAGGGAAGGTGCGGGAAGGGAAGGGAAGGGGCGGGAAGGGAAGGGAAGGGAAGGGAAGGGAAGGGAAGGGAAGGGAAGGGAAGGGAAGGGAAGGGAAGGGAAGGGAAGGGAAGGGAAGGGAAGGGAAGGGAAGGGAAGGAGGAAGGGAAGGGAAGGGAAGGAAGGAAGGGAAGGGAAGGGAAGGGAAGGGAAGGGAAGGGAAGGGAAGGGAAGGGAAGGTGCGGGAAGGTGCGGGAAGGTGCGGGAAGGTGCGGGAAGGGAAGGGAAGGGAAGGGAAGGGAAGGGAAGGGAAGGGAAGGGAAGGGAAGGGAAGGGAAGGGAAGGGAAGGGAAGGGAAGGGAAGGGAAGGAAGGAAGGGAAGGGAAGGGAAGGGAAGGGAAGGGAAGGGAAGGGAAGGGAAGGGAAGGGAAGGGAAGGGAAGGGAAGGGAAGGGAAGGGAAGGGAAGGAAGGGAAGGGAAGGGAAGGGAAGGGAAGGGAAGGTGCGGGAAGGGAAGGTGCGGGAAGGTGCGGGAAGGTGCGGAAGGTGCGGGAAGGGCGAAGGGAAGGGAAGGAAGGGAAGGAAGGGAAGGGAAGGGAAGGGAAGGGAAGGGAAGGGAAGGGAAGGGAAGGGAAGGGAGAAGGGAAGGGAAGGGAAGGGAAGGGAAGGGAAGGGAAGGTGCGGGAAGGGAAGGGAAGGGAAGGGAAGGGAAGGGAAGGGAAGGGAAGGGAAGGGAAGGGAAGGGAAGGGAAGGAAGGGAAGGGAAGGGAAGGGAAGGGAAGGGAAGGGAAGGGAAGGGAAGGGAAGGGAAGGGAAGGGAAGGGAAGGGAAGGGAAGGAAGGGAAGGGAAGGGAAGGGAAGGGAAGGGAAGGGAAGGGAAGGGAAGGTGCGGGAAGGTGCGGGAAGGTGCGGGAAGGTGCGGGAAGGTGCGGGAAGGTGCGGGAAGGTGCGGGAAGGGAAGGGAAGGGAAGGGAAGGGAAGGGAAGGGAAGGGAAGGGAAGGGAAGGGAAGGGAAGGGAAGGGAAGGGAAGGGGAAGGTGCGGGAAGGTGCGGGAAGGTGCGGGAAGGTGCGGGAAGGTGCGGGAAGGTGCGGGAAGGTGCGGGAAGGGAAGGGAAGGGAAGGGAAGGGAAGGGAAGGGAAGGGAAGGGAAGGGAAGGGAAGGGAAGGGAAGGGAAGGGAAGGGAAGGGAAGGGAAGGGAAGGGAAGGGAAGGGAAGGGAAGGGAAGGGAAGGGAAGGGAAGGGAAGGGAAGGAAGGGAAGGGAAGGGAAGGGAAGGGAAGGGAAGGGAAGGGAAGGGAAGGAAGGGAAGGGAAGGGAAGGGAAGGGAAGGGAAGGGAAGGGAAGGTGGAGGGAAGGGAAGGGAAAGGGAAGGGAAGGGAAGGGAAGGTGCGGGAAGGGAAGGGAAGGTGCGGGAAGGGAAGGTGCGGGAAGGGAAGGGAAGGTGCGGGAAGGGAAGGTGCGGGAAGGGAAGGTGCGGGAAGGGAAGGTGCGGGAAGGGAAGGTGCGGGAAGGGAAGGTGCGGGAAGGGAAGGTGCGGGAAGGTGCGGGAAGGTGCGGGAAGGGAAGGAGGAAGGGAAGGGAAGGGAAGGAAGGGAAGGGAAGAAGGGAAGGGAAGGAAGGGAAGGGAAGGGAAGGGAAGGGAAGGGAAGGGAAGGGAAGGGAAGGGAAGGGAAGGGAAGGGAAGGAAGGGAAGGGAAGGGAAGGGAAGGGAAGGGAAGGGGAAGGGAAGGGAAGGGAAGGGAAGGGAAGGGAAGGGAAGGGAAGGGAAGGGAAGGGAAGGGAAGGGAAGGGAAGGGAAGGGAAGGGAAGGGAAGGGAAGGGAAGGGCGGAAGGGAAGGGAAGGAGGAAGGGAAGGGAAGGGAAGGGAAGGGAAGGGAAGGGAAGGGAAGGGAAGGGAAGGGAAGGGAAGGGAAGGGAAGGAAGGGAAGGGAAGGGGAAGGGAAGGGAAGGGAAGGGAAGGGAAGGGAAGGGAAGGGAAGGGAAGGGAAGGGAAGGGAAGGGAAGGGAAGGGGAAGGGAAGGGAAGGAGCGGAAGGGGAAGGGAAGGGAAGGGAAGGTGCGGGAAGGTGCGGGAAGGGAAGGGAAGGTGCGGGAAGGTGCGGGAAGGGAAGGGAAGGGAAGGGAAGGGAAGGGAAGGAAGGGAAGGGAAGGGAAGGGAAGGGAAGGGAAGGGAAGGAGAAGGGAAGGGAAGGAAGGGGAAGGGAAGGGAAGGGAAGGGAAGGGAAGGGAAGGGAAGGGAAGGGAAGGAAGGGAAGGGAAGGGAAGGGAAGGGAAGGGAAGGGAAGAGGGAAGGGAAGGGAAGGGAAGGGAAGGGAAGGGAAGGGAAGGGAAGGGAAGGGAAGGAGAAGGGAAGGGAAGGAGGGAAGGGAAGGGAAGGGAAGGGAAGGGAAGGAAGGGAAGGGAAGGGAAGGGAAGGGAAGGGAAGGGAAGGGAAGGGAAGGGAAGGGAAGGAAGGGAAGGGAAGGGAAGGGAAGGGAAGGGAAGGGAAGGGAAGGGAAGGGAAGGAAGGGAAGGGAAAGGGAAGGGAAGGGAAGGGAAGGGAAGGGAAGGGAAGGGAAGGGAAGGGAAGGGAAGGGAAGGGAAGGGAAGGGAAGGGAAGGGAAGGGGAAGGGAAGGGAAGGGAAGGGAAGGTGCGGGAAGGGAAGGGAAGGGAAGGTGCGGGAAGGTGCGGGAAGGGAAGGGAAGGGAAGGGAAGGTGCGGGAAGGGAAGGTGCGGGAAGGGAAGGGAAGGGAAGGGAAGGGAAGGGAAGGGAAGGGAAGGGAAGGGAAGGGAAGGGAAGGGAAGGGAAGGGAAGGGAAGGGAAGGGAAGGGAAGGGAAGGGAAGGGAAGGGAAGGGAAGGGAAGGGAAGGGAAGGGAAGGGAAGGGAAGGGAAGGGAAGGAAGGGAAGGGAAGGGAAGGGAAGGGAAGGGAAGAGGGAAGGGAAGGGAAGGGAAGGGAAGGGAAGGGAAGGGAAGGGAAGGGAAGGAGGAAGGGAAGGGAAGGAAGGGAAGGAAGGGAAGGGAAGGGAAGGGAAGGGAAGGGAAGGAGGAAGGGAAGGTGCGGGAAGGGAAGGTGCGGGAAGGGAAGGTGCGGGAAGGGAAGGTGCGGGAAGGGAAGGTGCGGGAAGGGAAGGGAGGGAAGGGAAGGAAGGGAAGGAAGGGAAGGGAGAAGGGAAGGGAAGGTGCGGGAAGGGAAGGGAAGGGAAGGTGCGGGAAGGTGCGGGAAGGTGCGGGAAGGGAAGGAGAAGGGAAGG